>BMAO01026050.1:0-23894 GCA_019973975.1 Trichonephila clavata
CAATAATAAGGGGGCTGGCGGAGTTTGTCAAGTAAGCTTTTCGTTTCTGCGGGCTACTTGAATAAAACGGCTACAATGTTTGTACAGCTATGTACATAGTGCTGGAACCCAAAAAAGAACCAAGTAGCTTGGCTACTTGGATGACAGAAGGTAGTACAAGAAGTCTATTGGCTCTCGTATACCTTAATGAAATTTAATAAGTTTATCTATAGTTTTAGTGATGATTCTTGGAGTATCCGGAGAAACTGCTGAGCTCAGCCTATTTAACCGCTCTATAGCGAACTCGCTATTCTCATTTGCTATGAAATCACATAAAATATTTTCTATATCCTTAGTAACACTTTCATGCTTTCTCAGAGGATGATTATGTGGATACCTACTGATGGTTTTGATACTGGAATACTCAACAAAAGCTTGATCCTTAAAAGCAAGTTGTCTCAATTTCTCTTTGAATTTTCCTTCTTCCTCTTTTGCTAAAAGGCGAGACTTTATCAGTGACTTTATAATCAAATTTATAGCTTGATGTATTTCAGAATGCACTATAACTTTAATGGTATTTTCTTCTACTATACAATCATAAATATTTTTTTCGCTCTGTAACGACTCTATTAATTTCTTGCTACTTTGTGAATTCAATTCCAAATTCTCCTCACTCATAGGAGTTATTATGAAGGTGTTCTTACTCACTCTGATGTTAAATTGTGGAGAGCCTTCAGAAAAGGAAAATGCTACATCCTTAAATTCAAGTGCATGATTGTATGCAGCAAAAAGGGTGTGTGCTATAACACTGCTGGGCACCTTCATTCCATGTTTACTCAGGTGGTTCAATACATTTTCAACCTCATGATATGTAAAGTCTGTATCTTTTAGCAATTCAACAACTTCTATGCCGTTGTGTTGTTTATACTCTATTCTCACTTCTTTGTAAAAAGTGTTTTAGCTGCTATATGTTTATCAAGCACTGTGAAAATCTTGATGAAATTCTCTAAATCTTGTTTGTTAACTAATTCGATACTAATTAAGTTTCTGCTAATAATTGAAATATTTTTTGTCATTTTTTTCCCACTAAAAAAACTCACTGAATGAATTGTATTTTTAATTCATTAAGAATTGTTTAAAGTGAGCATACTAGTTTTCATTTACGTATTACACGACAAAACAAGATAAAAAGTTACATAAAATCATCATGTGGTATAACACACTCTCCACATTCATCATTGCTGTTTGTGTAGGTTGTGACATCAGTGTGATTGTCATTATTATTTAGCATATCATCCAACTTTCCTTCTTTTTCAAGATCCATCAATTTGTCACACCCCCCAATGTGCTTATCGTTGATAAAAATCTGTGGAACTGTTCTAACGTTATACTTTGATTTTATGTCGTTAAATAGATCTGAGTTTTTGAGCACATCAATTTCTTCATACTTCACACCTTTTTTATCTAGTAAATCCTTTGCCCTTATGCAGTATGGACAGCCCTTCTTTACATATATCACAACATTTTTCACAATTTATCTCCGTAGCTTACTAAATATAGTTATTATATATAAGAAACATGTAAAAACATCAAATTGTATGAAAATTATTTATAATTGTGAGCAAGGGATAGAAAATAATATAGCACTAACCTTCGGAAATTTCGATGGCATTCATTTAGGACACGAGTTTGCAATTTCTACTCTCAAGAAGGTAGCACAAGAAAGAGGATTACCCTCTGCAGTTTTAACTTTTGAGCCTCACCCATCAACTGTTTTATTTGGTAGAAACAATTTTAGGTTAATAGACCAAGAACAAAAAAAGGAACTAATCAGCAGCTATGGTATAGATTACTTATATATTATTAATTTTAATAGAGGTTTTTCTGAGGTTAGCTGCGATGACTTTATCAGTGAGATTTTAATAGATAAATATGGCGCTAAACACATAATTGTCGGAGAAAATTGCACTTTTGGTCATAAACGATTGGTAATATATTAACTCTAGAGAAATATTCTGAAATATATGGATACTCTTTGACTAAATTAGAGCCATTAACAATTGACGGCAAAATTTGCTCTTCTTCTTCAATAAGGGAGTATGTACAAAGGGGCGAAATAGAAATTGCTAATAAATTACTTGGTAGACCTTATCAAGTTTCTGGTGTTGTGACAAAAGGTGCGTGTAGAGGTAGAGAAATAGGATTTCCAACCATAAATATTCCTATAGAAGATTGCATGATAAAACCAAAATTTGGTACATATTACGCTAAAGTGATGTTTTCTTATAATAACCCAAATTGGTTATATGGAGTAGTCAATATTGGTATGAGACCTACATTTAAGGATCTGAAAAAGCCTATAATAGAAATGCACATATTCGATTTTGATGAAGACGTATATAATCATAAAGTCAATATACAACTTTTAAAATTCATAAGGTCAGAAAAAAAATTCCATAGTATTGAGGAGTTAACAAAACAGATAAATTATGATATACTTAAAGTTTATAGGTTAAAGGCAAATTTATGAAAAAGTTATGCTTAATTGTTATATTAATTATAGTATTGATTGACCAAACGAGCAAATTGTACATAAACTCATTGATTGATGAGGGAGAATCAATTGAGATCGCTAGCTTTATAAAGCTAGTTGAAGCTTGGAATTCAGGCATTAGTTTTGGAATGTGTAGCGCTTTACCGCATGGCGTTTCTTTTTTTCAGCATTTTCAATACTAATAATTGGTATACTTGCATACTTGATATACAAGTCTGATGATCAGTCAATTTACCTTGGGTTTTCTCTGATGATTGGTGGAGCAATCGGAAACGTAGTTGATAGGATTTATTGGGGAGCTGTATATGATTTCATATATTTTCATATTGATGATTGGTATTGGCCAGCTTTTAATTTAGCGGATTTATCTATAGTTTGTGGAATGTTCACATTGTTATATAAGTGGTATATATACGATATGTTTATTTCTAAACAAAATGAGGAATAAAATAATTGTTTTTATATTAGGTCGAAATAATGCTTCATAAGTTTTTTAGTTTTTTTATACTACCTGCACTCTTTTTTACTCACCCAATTTCTTTGAAGCTTTAAGCATAGAGCACGACATAAAACATGCTAGACTCAGTAACGGACTAGATGTCTATGTTGTTCCTAATCATCGGATTCCAGCCGTTTTACATGCAGTAATATACAAAGTTGGGGAATGGATGATCCAATCGGCAAAGCAGGATTGGCTCACTACTTTGAACATTTAATGTTTGAAACTACAGGAAAGTTCACAGATATAGAAGCCACTATGAGTAGCATTGGGCTCAATTTAACGCGTTTACCACTAAAGAATATACCTGTTACTACGAATTAGTCCTTAAAAATGACTTACCACTGGCAATGGAAGTTGAAGCAGACAGAATGGGCAATTTTAATGTTACCCAAGATAAAATAGAAAGAGAAAAAAACATCGTATTAGAAGAAAGAAAGATGAGATTTGATAACCAACCTCATAACTTGTTATGGGAAGAAATGGATAGTGCATTTTACCGTACTGGCTATGGTAGATCTGTTATTGGCTGGAGAGCGATATTAAAACTTACAATCAGGATGACATAACGAGGTTTCATGATAACTATTATCACCCCGGCAATGCAATATTACTGATTGTGGGTGATGTGGAATTTGATGAAGTAGTGAAGCTAGCAGAAGAAAAATATGGCGAAATTAAAGCTAAACCTGTAATGAGACATTACCCAAATCAGGATCCAGTGCATAATGCAGGTTTATCGGTGATTTTAGAGAGCACTGAAGTAAAAGAACCAGTTTTATATTTCCGTTATCGTGTTTCTTTATTTAAGCACACAAGTGAAACCTCTGCTGCTCATTTAGCGGTTGACATTTTAGGTGGCGGCAAATCCAGCAAACTGTATAAAGATTTGGTTTTAGATAAAGATGTGGCAGTATCAGTATCTGCTTATTACAATAGTTTAACTTTTAGTGATGGCTATATTGATATTCAGGTCATTCCAAAAAGTGGAGTTAATTTAGGCACTGTTGAAAGAGAATTAGAAAATGCTATTAATAACTTCATGCCTAAAGGAATAACGGATGAGGAGCTGCAAAGCTCGAAATATAGATACAAAGTAGCACAGTTTGATAATCTATCTGACTTAACTCATATAGCAATGTTTTATGTGCCACGCCTCGCACTTGGTATTCCACTTGATGAAATAGATATTTCATATAGCAAAATCAATGATGTCAATCTAGAGGATGTAAATAATAAAATCCGTGCTATTTTTTCTGCTAATAAATTAGTCGGTCGTTTGCTACCAAAAGGAGGTAATAATGAAGATAAGTAAACTTGTATTTCTACTTTTTTTCTGTCTAGGCTTTAATTTACAAGCAAGTGGTAACTTAAATATAGAGGAGGTCACTACCCGTAAAGGATTTAAGTTTCTATTTGTTGAAAACTGTGATTTACCAAAAGTTTCACTGAATATATCGTTCAAGGATGCAGGTCATGTGTATGAGAATGCAGAAAAACAGGGACTTACCTGGTTTACTTCTCTTATAATTCAAGAAGGGGCAGGAAAAAATGATGCCAAAGATTTTGCAAAAAGGCTAGAAGATAAAGGAGTTAGTCTACGTTTTAGTGCTGGTTTAGAAACGTTTGGAGTTTCGTTGGATACTCTGTCTGAGAATTTAGAAGAAGGTGTTTCACTACTTAGTGACGCTATAATACGTCCTAAAGTTGACTCTGAAGGGTTGAATAGAGTTTTCGAGAAAGCCAAAGTTGATTTTAATAATCTTGAAAAAAATCCTTTTTTTATTGCTGGAGAAGAACTGAATACGTTATTGTTTAAAAAACACCCTTACTCAAAAAGTGTGTACGGTACTCTTGACACTATAATGAGCATTACTAGGGACGATGTTTTAACATACATAAAGCTTAATTTTGCTAAAGATAACATAGTTATCAGTGTTGCTGGTTGTGCAAAAAAAGAAGAAATTATTACGTTGTTAGATAAATATTTATCTAAATTGCCGTCAAAAAGATCAAAAGTTAGAAAAATATCTGTGAAAAATGATTTTGGTTCTGCAAAAAGTAAGAATATTTTTATGGATATACCACAGAGTGTGATACTTTTTGCTCAAAAAGGTATAGCTTATGAAGATCCTAATTATTATAACGCAAGCGTCTTAATTAATGCACTTAGCGGCATGGGATTGAATTCAATATTAATGAAAGAATTGAGACAAAATTTGGGTATTACTTATGGTGTTTATGCAAGTATTATTCCCAATAAACATGGGAACGTTATAGCTGGAAATATTAATACTGATAGTTCTACTGCCAGTCAATCAATATCAGCAATAAAAGATACGCTGAGCAAGGTTCGAAAAGAAGGAATTGATGAGCAGTTATTTCGGGATACAAAAATTAGTATGGTAAATTCCTATGTTTTCTCTATGTTTAACAATAACAGCATAGTTGCAAAACTAAATGATATTCAGACAAACAACCGCGATATTAACCATATGAATGATTTTGTAAGCTATATTAATGATGTTAAATTGGAAGAAGTAAACGAGTTAGCAAGTTCTTTACTGGATCCTGAAAATTTATTTTTTGTTGAAGTTGGAAAAAACGCTCAAGGTCAATAATTATTACAGTCATATATCTTCGCTATTGACCTTACTGCTTCTATATAACACTTATGCTCCTCAGCTAGAATGCGTTCTGAGAGGCTTTGAATATCATCATTTGGTAACACTGGCACAGCAACTTGAGCAATTATGGCTCCAGCATCAATTTCAGGAGTGACATAATGTACAGTACAACCTGTAATTTTTACACCTGCTTTTAGAGCTTGCTCTTGAGCGTTTAGGCCCTTAAAGGATGGAAGTAGAGAGGGATGAATATTTATCACCTTGTTATTCCATTTACTGAGAAAATTAGCTTGCAGGATTCTCATAAACCCTGCAAGGCAAATTAAATCAACCTTATGTTGAACAAGTATTTCGTGAATTGTATCAGCATCAAGTGGTTTATTATTAACAACAAACGCTGGAACTCCTGCTTGCTCTGCTGCTTTCAAACCAGTAGCTTCACTATTATTTGTGGTAACACATGCAACTTCTGCGGGAAAATTCTGATCTTGACATGCTTCTATTAAGGCCTGCATATTCGACCCCCTACCTGAAATTAGTATTCCGAGCTTTATCTTTTTCATTGTAGCACAGTTAATTTAAAATTTAGTTAATACTAACAAAATAGCTCAAAAGGAAAACGTATTTTATAGCAAAGAAGGCAGACTAAACTCTTTATATAAGTGGGCCTCTAATTTTGGGTTTTGTTGGACAACACAAAAATAACGCCCATGCACCAGCTTACACTAGCTTTAATGTTTAGATATTGTACTATTTTTGTACAATATACTACTATAAGTATATATTTTTGTAATCGCGTTATTATTTATTTAACAAAGTATTAGTATAATTTAT
Organism: Trichonephila clavata; assembly: GCA_019973975.1. Lineage (NCBI taxonomy): Eukaryota > Metazoa > Arthropoda > Arachnida > Araneae > Nephilidae > Trichonephila > Trichonephila clavata. The sequence continues at coordinate 6,494 of BMAO01026050.1, forward strand.
TACACTGAATTAAATGGAGAAATTTCAATGAGTAAATTACCGAACAATGCAAAAATAGGTAAATCTCAGGTTACTCAGTGGGAGGTAATAAAAAATTGTGAATATGCTGATAATTGCTTGTCAAAAATAGTAACTTTATACGTTATTAGAATAACTCAGCTATCAGATTTTTATACAAATGACGAACCTGAAATTAACACTGTTTTAGCAAGAATAAGCGTGACAAGTGAAAATGTATTTTTAAACAAGGCTACTACTATTGAAGTTATGGAAGGTATTTTTCCATATAAATTCAACAGCAAGAAGAGAAATAACATACTAAGGTTAGAAGATTTATATAATTATTTATGTTCTATTGTTAACAATAGCCTTCCAAAAGAGATGCTTGAAAGTCTTGTAAGGGAATATAAGGATGCTGTTAACTTATTTAAAGCAATTACTTAACTGAACGTAGTATTTTTAAGATTTTATTTTCTATTTCAGAAATGCCGCTTTCAAGATCTTTATCTATCAGATACATGGTAGAGAAATATGTTTTCTGCTTACTTTCAACATTGATAGTTAAAGTTCCAGGAGTGATTGTAACCGAATTGGCAAATAACGCAATGCTTTCATCATTATGTCCTTTGCATTTTCTTAGAATAACGATTGGTTCAAGTTTAGATTTGAGTCGTAGCACCTTTTTTGTTACATAAACGCTTGACAAAATAATTTGGTACATTAACCATGGTATATAACTTACGAGCTTATAAAACGACAGTCTACTCGTACCATTTAAAATCTGACTAAGGGCGCTTTCAGCGTCTATCAACCTTCTAAAAATCAGCAATGTGAATGCAGAGGAACACACTCCACAAAGAATAAAAAACGGCTCAAAATAACCAGACAGTATAATCCATAGAACAAATAAAGTTATAAACGACAGAGAAAAAAATTTGATTTCCTTCCTAAAGTTGAGGTTTTTCATAGTCTGTAATATAATTCAAATGACTCTTTAAGGAAAGATATATTATGAATTAAGTCAAAAACTCTGTAATATATTGAAGCTTAAAGATATCTTTAGATATGGAAGTTATTGCAGAAAATAGGAAAGCAAGGTTTGAATATTTCATCTTAGAAGAATTTGAAGCGGGTATGGTCTTATTAAGCAGTGAAGTTAAATCGCTAAGAGAAAGAAAAGTAAATATTTCCGACGCCTACGTTGTTGAAAAGAATAGCGAAGTATGGCTGCACAATATGCATATTGCAGAATATAAAGCTGCGAACCGAAAAAATCATAAACCAAAAAGGGAACGTAAATTACTCTTGCATAAAAAGGAGATAAATAAACTAATTGGTCAAATCAAGACTGCTGGGATAACTGTTGTGCCGCTTTCGGTCTATTTTAACGATAAAGGATTTGCAAAAACTAAAATTGCCATTGTAAAAGGAAAAAAACTCTACGATAAGAGAGCAACCATAAAACAGAGAGAGTGGGATCGTGAAAAAAGTAGATTGTCTAAAAATAATTTATAGCAAAATATGTCTTTAAATCCAGTAATTTTCAGCATCGGTCCTGTTTCTATATATTGGTATTCCTTAGCCTACGTTTTGGGTATAGTGTTTGCATATTGGTATTTACATAAGCTAGATGACCAAAAAATATTTACTAAGAATTTTTACGATTCGTTATTAACAGCCACTATTGTAGGTATTATCCTTGGAGGTAGACTTGGCTACGTATTGATATATGATCCAGTTCTTTATATAAGCAACCCTATTGAGATATTGAAGACCTGGGAAGGAGGGATGTCATTTCATGGTGGTGCTATAGGAGTTTTGCTTGCAGTAATAATCTCCTGCAGAAGACATAACATTCCTATATTTTATGCACTGGACCTAGTTTCTTGCGGAGTTCCCATAGGTTTATTTTTAGGTCGCATAGGCAATTTTATAAACGGAGAGTTATTTGGCAGAGTTACAACTATGCCATGGGGTATGGTATTTCCAGAGAGTGGTGATAATTTGCTGCGTCATCCAAGCCAGCTTTATGAGGCACTTTTTGAAGGACTGCTACTTTTTGCAGTTGCAAATTCACTGTTTTTCTTAACTAGAATAAGACTGTATCACGGTGCGTTAACTGGTATTGCAGTTATGTGGTATGGAATAGCACGTTTTTTCGTTGAGTTTTTTCGCGAACCAGACTATCAAATTGGCTATTTGTGGCTTGATTTAACTATGGGGCAGTTGCTTTCTATACCTATGGTTTTGCTAGGAATGCTTGTATATCTAGGCGCATTAAATTTAAAATTTAATACGAAATCTGTTACATAGAGGAAAGGTGAGTTTAATAGAAAAATGTAGCCAGAAATCCTACATCATGCACAATTGTACGAATTTTCTGCGTTGCAGTAGAATGAATGTGAGATTCGGTGTCATTCCAGCGTGTGACGCTAGGCCATAAAACTTACTTGACAAACTCCGCCAGCCCCCCTATCATAAAACTGAAGCTATTTATTTATCTTCGCAATCTGTGCAGGTTAATGACAAAAAACTTAGGGTATTTGGCGTCTCATGTTTAATTTTTCGCACTACGTGCATCGCATGTCTTTAAAAATTTCTAGGTTTTTACCTATATAAGCCGAAACGCGCTTACAAAGCGTTTAAGACAGCAAAAAACGTCAAATTGACAAGGGAGAATTTGAATGCTAGCTACTACGGGGTTTCTTTGCCTTTTTTCCTGCTTAGTAAATTTCTTAAACACTTGCGGTGTAGGTTAGTTGCAAGTTAAAAGCAGCTAAATCGCTCTTAATCAAGCGTTTTAGAATAAAAAAAACGCCGATATTTTAGTACATAGTAAATAGCCAACCACCACGGGGCTTCTTTTGCCTTTTTTTTTATTTGGTAAATTTCTTAATGTTTATGGCTAAAAGAGCCAAGAGAGGTCAGTGCTCCTTTTTTTGTCATCCGAGTAGCCACTTTTTTGTCATCCCAGTGCGTGACACTGGGATCTAGACTGCAAGTAATGCATTGGGTTTTGTGAATATGGGTCTTGCGTTATAGAATGAAACACTTTTGGTGAATTTGTAAAGAAAACTAGATCCCAGTGGGCTTTGTTGCATCACACTTTATGAGATGGTGATTTATGGTAAATTCATGTAATACCAATTCTCACTGCACAACAAACAGATAGACAATAATGGAAAAAAAGCCATACTAAACTAAGTGTAATAGCGAGGTATAAATGGCATTAAGATCAAAATTATTGGATGAAAAAGTAGTGGAATCGGCAAAAGCAATGCTGAAGAAAGTAAGAAATAACGCATACGTTACAAAAAAACTAAATGCTGTAATTGCAGCAAAAAAGCACAGCATAACAGCGGTAGCAAAGATATGTTGCATTTCAAGAACTGCACTGACTGCGTGACCTAAAATTTAGCAGAGAGGAAAAATTGTTTGCTCCCCCTCAACGTCGTAGAAAAACTAGATTTAATCAAAGTCAACGTGAACAAGTTGAAGCATGGATACAAGAAAATCCTAATATCACCATTAAAGAAATGAGAATAAAAATCCAGGAAAGATTTGGTTTGGATGTCAGTAAGTCCACAGTACACCGTAATATGCAAAGAATGAAATTCTCATATATTACTCCAAGACCAGTTCATAATGGTCAAGATAAAAGCAAACAAGAGGAGTTTAAAAAAAAATCTCAACGAAACTATTGGCAAATATCCAGAAAAAGAGCTATTTTTCTTTGATGAGTCTCGGTTTGGCACACATTCAAAAATTGGACATGGGTGGTTTAAAAAAGGCATTAGGACACAGGTTAAAATAAAATTAGGTAGGCAAAATTTCTATCTCTATAGTGCGGTTAATCCTAGAAATGGAGAGAGTTCTAGCTTGTTTGCACCAAATGTCAACACTGATTGCATGAATATATTTCTTGAGCAGATGTCGCAATATCTAGGAATACGAGAGACTTTTCTCGTTATGGACTGTGCTAGTTGGCATAGGTCAAAAAATTTAAAGGTACCTAAAAATATCGATATTATATACCTACCTCCATACTCACCTGACTGTTGAGAGGTTTTGGTTATATATAAAACAGAACATTTTGTGCAATAAAATATACGATACAATTACCCTCCTTGAGCGCACTTTGTGTAAATTTGTTACCTCTCTTACCCACTCCATAATTAAACAACTCTGCAATGTCTCCTATTTGTCCTCCTAATAATGAGAATTGGTATTAGTACCGCTCATTCCGCTTTTCACTTCAAAGTCTTCTCCGCTTTCTTTTATACTGTAATTACTCATATTAACTCCTATAAAAAATTATAATTTCAAAATCAACTCAGCTATATTGAAATGGTATGTGAAAAAAGTAATAGCCCACTGGGCTATTACTTTTTCTTATTTTTGCTAATTATTAGCTATTTTCTATCCTAGTGGATTTAACTCTGGAGAAAAAAAGGTGTTGGGATTTGTTATGTCAGAATCCGTGAATGAATCTACTTCATCTCTCAATTTATCGATTTTCTCAATTAAACCTGAATCTTTATCACCAATTTCCTTCTTTATTGTAGATAAGTGCTGTGTGGTTTGGCTTACTACATTAGACTTCTTTCGAAACTAGGATAAAGCAGTAAAAATAGTAATTTTGAGGTAAGGAGAAATGAAGTATGAAATAGTGAAAGAGCTCGATAAAGAGGAGTTTCGTCGACTAATACCAATTCTCATTGTTGGTCAGTCAAATAGGAGACATTGCAGAGTTGTTTAATTGTGGAGCTGGCAAGAGAAGTAATAAATTTGCACAAAGCACCCTCAAGCAGAGCAATTGTATCGTATATCTTATTGCGCAAAATGTTCTGTTTTATATATAACCAAAACCTCTCAACTGGATTGAGCTCAGGTGAGTATGGTGGTAGATATATAATCTCAACATTTTTAGGTACCTTTAAATTTTTTGACTTATGCCAACTAGCACAATCCATAACTAAAAAAGCCTCTCTTGTTCCTAAATATTGTGACATTTGCTCAAGAAATATATTAGACCTCTTTCGAAACTCATATAGACAGCTCGAAATTGTGAATTCCTGCTATTAAATTGAATCTCAAGCCAAAACGTTTTCTCCGATTGCGATATCTGTCTGCAATAATTTTAAATCTTTTTAACAGACCAATTACATTCTCAACTACTACTCTTTTGCTTGCTAGCTCCCGATTTTCTACCTTTTTTTCCTTAATTAAGGGACTCTTTTTCATCCTTCTGTGTGGCAACTCGACATTTTTGTGAATTTTCTGAAAACCTCTATAGCCAGCATCGGCTAAAACTTTTATACCTTCTGATACATGCACTTTTGACTCCTTGAAAAGCCGAAAGTCATGCTTTCTCCCGTTTGAAAATGACGTACAAATAATTTTCTTGCTCTTCTTTTCTGCAATTATTTGTGTTTTTAGTGTATGTTTTTTCTTCTTTCCTGAATAAAATCTTTTCTGCTTTTTTTTGGTCTCTCTACAGGTGTTTCCGTTGCATCAATCACCAAAATCTCATATTCCACGTCGCTTTTTAGGAGTTCTTTTCGTCCTGGCAATGCGAAATCTGGGTGTTGTATTAGAGTATCCTCTACCCATTTTACAGTTTTATATGCCGTACTTTCACTTACTCCATAACTTTGACTTATGTGAAAATATGTACGGTATTCTCGTAAGTATTCTAATACCATGAGCAGCATATTCTCCTCGTTTAGCTTATTTTTCCTTCCTCCTTTAGCTTTCTTTTTTTTATTTTCTTCACATAAAATCCCTACCATTTTGTTAAACGTTGATCTCTTTACTCCTGTTAGTCGACGAAACTCCTCTTTATCGAGCTCTTTCACTATTTCATACTTCATTTCTCCTTACCTCAAAATTACTATTTTTACTGCTTTATCCTAGTTTCGAAAGAAGTCTATTCATACAATCAGTGTTAACATTTGGTGCAAGCAAACTAGAATTTTCTCCGTTTTGGGGATTAATTGCACTGTAGAGATAAAAATTTTGCCTACCTAATTTTATTTTAACCTTCGTCCTGGTGCCCTTTTTAAACCACCCATGTCCAACTTTCGAATGTGTGCCAAACCTTGATTCATCAAAGAAAAACAGCGCTTTTTTAGGATACTTGCCAATAATTTCATTGAGATTTTTTTTGAATTCTTCCTGTCTGTTTTTATCTTGTCCATTATGAACTGGCCTTGGTGTAATATATGAAAATTTCATTCTTTGCATATTACGGTGCACTGTGGACTTACTGACATTCAGACCAAATTTTTCCTGAATCTTTATTCTCATTTCTTTAATAGTAATGTTGGGATTTTCTTCTATCCATACTTCAACTTGCTGTAGTTGAACCTGATTTAATTTAGTTTTTCTACGTCGTTGTGGAGGAGCAAACAGTTTTTCTTCTCTGCCAAATTTCAAGAGTTTTACCCACGAAGTTAGTGCGCTTCTTGAAATGCAATATATTTTTGCTACAGCCGTTATACTGTACTTTTTTGCTGCAATTACAGCATTTAGTTTTTTTGAAACATATGCATTATTCCTTACTTTCTTCAGCATTTCTTTTGCTGATTCTACTACTTTTTCATCCAATAATTTTGATCTTAATGCCATTTAAACCTCGCTATTTTACTTACTTCAGTATGGCTTTTTTTTTTATTATTATCTATCCGTTTGTTGTGCAGTGGGAATTGGTATAACAGGAGTAAAGAGATCAACGTTTAACAAAATGGTAGGGATTTTATGTGAAGAAAATAAAAAAAAGAAAGCTAAAGGAGGAAGGAAAAATAAGCTAAACGAGGAGAATATGCTGCTCATGGTATTAGAATACTTACGAGAATACCGTACATATTTTCACATAAGTCAAAGTTATGGAGTAAGTGAAAGTACGGCATATAAAACTGTAAAATGGGTAGAGGATACTCTAATACAACACCCAGATTTCGCATTGCCAGGACGAAAAGAACTCCTAAAAAGCGACGTGGAATATGAGATTTTGGTGATTGATGCAACGGAAACACCTGTAGAGAGACCAAAAAAAAGCAGAAAAGATTTTATTCAGGAAAGAAGAAAAAACATACACTAAAAACACAAATAATTGCAGAAAAGAAGAGCAAGAAAATTATTTGTACGTCATTTTCAAACGGGAGAAAGCATGACTTTCGGCTTTTCAAGGAGTCAAAAGTGCATGTATCAGAGCATGTCTTCAAACTAACTAGAAAGGAGTTAAGAAGTGTGTTATAAGATATATTTTAAATGTACCCAAGCGATATAAGTGACAAAGAATGGAAGATGATAGAGCAATATTTTGAACCTAAAAAGACCGGCAGACCAAGAAAACACAGTATTAGAACAATTATTAACGCAATCCGCTATGTGATGAGAACAGGCTGTCAATGGAGACAACTACCTAAGAATTTTCCACCATGGAAAACCGTGTATAGTTGTAATTCGCGTTTAAAAAAAAGTGGAATATGGGAAGAAATTCACGATTTTCTAGTTAAAAAACTAAGAAAGATAATTGGTAAGAATGAAACTCCATCAGTAGGAATAATTGACAGTCAATCAGTAAAAACCACTCAAAAAGGGGATCCAGAGGATATGATGCTGGCAAGAAAGTAAAGGGTAGAAAACGCCACATCGTTGTAGATACTGTAGGTCTTGTAATTGCTGCTGAAGTACACAGTGCAAGCATTCAAGATCGTGATGGTGCACTAAATCTTTTTGTTCAAGCCAAATGCAAAGCTCCAACATTACGTAAGTTTTTTGCTGATCAAGGATATACAGGTAAATTGCAAAACCGCTGTTTATTGGAAACTGGATGTTTATTGACGATTACCAAGAAAGTAGTTGATACAGGATTTCAGGTTATTCCTAAACGTTGGATTGTTGAAAGAACCTTTGCTTGGCTCTCCAATTTTAGACGTATGAGTAAGGATTATGAGCATTCTCCTCTCACTTCAAAAAACAACATCTTTTTCAATATGATCACTATTATGCTTCACAAATTAGCTCATTCTTAAGTTTGAAGACATGCTCTCAGAAGGTATAAAAGTTTTAGCCGATGCTGGCTATAGAGGTTTTCAGAAAATTCACAAAAATGTCGAGTTGCCACACAGAAGGATGAAAAAGAGTCCCTTAATTAAGGAAAAAAAGGTAGAAAATCGGGAGCTAGCAAGCAAAAGAGTAGTAGTTGAGAATGTAATTGGTCTGTTAAAAAGATTTAAAATTATTGCAGACAGATATCGCAATCGGAGAAAACGTTTTGGCTTGAGATTCAATTTAATAGCAGGAATTCACAATTTCGAGCTGTCTATATGAGTTTCGAAAGAGGTCTATTATTGATATGTTTTATTATGGAATTGACTGATCCTACAAATGTCGAAGTTTGTACCATCCCTTTAGTTCCTGATATCTCTTTTAATGGTGTCTCAATTAACTCCACATTAAATTTTTTATCTTCTGTTAAATTACTCATATCTATTAACTCCTTAAATAATAATATTAAAAATAATGTTATTCATTATCTTCTGTAATCTGCTAAACAGATATGGAGTAATCCTGAACAGTATAAGCATCATTACTGTTAAGGTAATACTCTTCATTTACTACAGAAGAATGTTGATAGCTAAATTGATTGGGGTTAACTATATCATCACCTTCCAGCAATTCCTTAAGTTCTTCAAGTTTTTCTTTCATTTCCTCTTGTTTCTTGTTTTGTTCATCAAACTTCTCTTTTAATGCATCAATAATAGCTTTAGACTGATCTTGATTGCTGAGATCACCAATCACAGCTGTCACTTTCTCATAAGGCAGTTTGTGAATAATCTCTTTAAGCTCTTCTGCACCTACGTTATCCAAAAGTTCCTTAAACTGCTTATTAGACATATTGCGAGCAAAGGCTTGAAGTTTTTCTGGGTTATCAACTAAAGACTTGATGATAATCTGAATCCTATTAGAATCAGTTAAATCCTGAGCTATTGCTTCGAGTTTCTCATGATCAAGCTTATTAACTAAGTCTTTCAGTTGATCTTCTTGCAGATTATTTACTAAAGCTTTCAACTGATCACCTTCTAATTCTTTGGAGAGTATTGTCAAGTGGTGCTCAGCTAAGTCTTTTGCAAGCACTGTAAATTGCTCGTCATTTAAAGTTTTAATAAGTGCTTTGAACTGATCCACTTTTAAGTGAGGTAAAATTTCTTTTACTTGCTCTGGATTTAAGTCTCTAACTAGAGCTTCAAGCTGAGCATCATTTAAAATAGGAACAATTATTTGTAACTTTTCTGGATTTAGTTCCTGAGCGAGAGTTTGTAATTGGTGGTTGGTTAGATGATCCACCAAAGCTTTAAGTTGTTCATCTGTTAAGTTTTCTGCTAAAACCTGCAACTGGTTTGAGCTCAGCTCAGGAATTATTTTTTGTAGTTGCTCGTTACTAAGAGTATTGGCAAGGGTCTTTAGTTGGTTTTCTGTTAAGCCCTTAAAAAAAGTTTTGGCAAATGCATCTGATAGTATTATATCCTTGTTAGATGATATTATATCGTTTATTATTATTTGTTCCTTGGAAAACACATGACTTTGTAGTATATCATTGCTTTGTGAGTTGAGATCATTACCTTGATCATCTGAAAAATAGCACTTGCGAGCATCATTACCTAATTCTTCCCATGTTATATGTTTATATTGTATTGGTTTTAAGTAAATAAAAGGAAACATTATTGGTGAATATTCAGGACCATCGACATTTCTCATTTGAAGGCGTGCTGTCATTAATTTATCATTTAAATACACAAAAGAATGCCCGCTTTTTCCAGTAGCATGCATTTCTTCTTTGAAATTAAGTGCATCTCCTGACTGATTTTGCTTGATACAAGCAGAAGTCATCTTGCCATGGTTATTCTGATAAATTGAACAAAATTCTACTATTAATTCTGGTTTTACGCTGCTTTTAGTATTTAATGGTTCAAACTCAACCTTGGCAATTTTATCTGATTTATGAATGCTTTGGCCATATGGACCAATCTTTATCATATTAGTTCCATATTTATTAAATGTTTTCCCAGGCACCATCTGAGATTGATGACAAGACTAAGGAGGAAATAAAAGACGAAATAAAGGATGAGGTAGATTGTAAATGTGATAAGGATGCAATACAGAAGGATATAGAAGGTAAAATAAAGGAAAATGTTAAGAATGAACTGAAGAAAGATCTTAGAGCATGTCTTCAAACTTAAGAATGAGCTAATTTGTGAAGCATAATAGTGATCATATTGAAAAAGATGTTGTTTTTTGAAGTGAGAGGAGAATGCTCATAATCCTTACTCATACGTCTAAAATTGGAGAGCCAAGCAAAGGTTCTTTCAACAATCCAACGTTTAGGAATAACCTGAAATCCTGTATCAACTACTTTCTTGGTAATCGTCAATAAACATCCAGTTTCCAATAAACAGCGGTTTTTGCAATTTACCTGTATATCCTTGATCAGCAAAAAACTTACGTAATGTTGGAGCTTTGCATTTGGCTTGAACAAAAAGATTTAGTGCACCATCACGATCTTGAATGCTTGCACTGTGTACTTCAGCAGCAATTACAAGACCTACAGTATCTACAACGATGTGGCGTTTTCTACCCTTTACTTTCTTGCCAGCATCATATCCTCTGGATCCCCTTTTTGAGTGGTTTTTACTGATTGACTGTCAATTATTCCTACTGATGGAGTTTCATTCTTACCAATTATCTTTCTTAGTTTTTTAACTAGAAAATCGTGAATTTCTTCCCATATTCCACTTTTTTTTAAACGCGAATTACAACTATACACGGTTTTCCATGGTGGAAAATTCTTAGGTAGTTGTCTCCATTGACAGCCTGTTCTCATCACATAGCGGATTGCGTTAATAATTGTTCTAATACTGTGTTTTCTTGGTCTGCCGGTCTTTTTAGGTTCAAAATATTGCTCTATCATCTTCCATTCTTTGTCACTTATATCGCTTGGGTACATTTAAAATATATCTTATAACACACTTCTTAACTCCTTTCTACTTAGTTTGAAGACATGCTCTTAAATGTGAAATTGATGATAAGACTAAAAATGAATTGAAGAAAAATATTAAGAGTGAACTAGAGAAAGATCTTAAGTTTGAGATTGGTGATAAGACTAAGAATGAACTGAAAGAAAAGATTAAAAATGAGCTAGAGAAAGATCTTAAGTTTGAGATTGATGACAAGACTAAGAATGAACTGAAAGAAAAGATTAAAAATGAGCTAGAGAAAGATCTTAAGTTTGAGATTGATGACAAGACTAAGGAGGAAATAAAAGACGAAATAAAGGATGAGGTAGATTGTAAATGTGATAAGGATGCAATACAGAAGGATATAGAAGGTAAAATAAAGGAAAATGTTAAGAATGAACTGAAGAAAGATCTTAAGTTTGAGATTGATGACAAGACTAAGAATGAACTGAAAGAAAAGATTAAAAATGAACTAGAAAAAGATCTTAAGTTTGAGATTGGTGATAAAACTAAGAATGAACTAAAAGAAAAGATTAAAAATGAACTAGAAAAAGATCTTAAGTTTGAGATTGGTGATAAAACTAAGAATGAACTGAAAGAAAAGATTAAAAATGAGCTAGAGAAAGATCTTAAGTTTGAGCTTGATGATAAGACTAAAAATGAACTGAAAGAAAAGATTAAAATGAACTAGATAAAGATCTTAAGTTTGAGATTGGTGATAAAACTAAGTATGAACTAAAAGAAAAGATTAAAAATGAACTAGAAAAAGATCTTAAGTTTGAGATTGGTGATAAAACTAAGAATGAACTGAAAGAAAAGATTAAAAATGATCTAGAGAAAGATCTTAAGTTTGAGCTTGATGATAAGACTAAAAATGAACTGAAAGAAAAGATTAAAAATGAACTAGAAAAAGATCTTAAGTTTGAGATTGGTGATAAAACTAAGAATGAACTGAAAGAAAAGATTAAAAGTGAACTAGAGAAAGATCTTAAGTTTGAGATTGATGACAAGACTAAGAATGAGATAAAGGATAAAATAAAAAAAGAAATAGAGGATGAGATAGATTGTAAGCGTGATAAAAAATGGCCACGATAAAGGCGACAAAGATAAAGACGGCTTTAATAAGGATGGCTATGACAAAGATGGCTATAATGAAAAAGGCTTTGATAAGGATGGCTACAATAGAAAAGGCTTTGATAAGGATGGCCGTGACAAAGACGGCTATAATGAAAAAGGCTTTGACGAGGATGGCTACGATAGAACAGGCTTTGATAAGGATGGCTACAATAAAAAAGGCTTTGATAAGGATGGCAAGAAAAGAGATAGCAAGAAAAAAGGTGATGACGATGATGAAAATGGCAAGAAAAAAGGTGATGACGATGATGAAAATGAAGTCGAAAAAACAGCTTTCATTGTACCTCAAGAAATAACCCAGGATCATGCTGATGCTACAAAGTGTGGAAGTGCTGCTAATTACTATAAGAACTCTGGTCATGTAGGTCGCTTCGGTTTTAGTACATCTGAATTACTAGAGACATTTTACCCTGAGATGTATAGTAACCCTAAAATTGCGGAACATTTGAAAATGGGATCAAAGGTCTTCTATGGTGCAGTAAATTACAAATTTGCTTTTTCAGAACCTTTTGATTACTCATGGGGAAATGCTAGCAATATGTGGTGTAAAACGTGTGCGGATAATCCAACTGAGGCTGCCTGTCAACTTGATGAAATGAAAAGTTTTTGCTACCCTGCAGGTTACTATGCGAATCAAGGCTATAACGAGAGCTTCTTTGCTGAAAGGACATGCCCTAATCTTGTTAAAGTATCCGGTGCAGCTACTATTAAAGCAAAACAAGTTGCGCCACTAATACTTGTTAATTCCTCAGGAGAAATGATAGATAAAGAAGGTAATAACACTAAAATATACTATTCCAGCTTATCGCCTTATCTTAAAACTAATGGCCATATAAAAGATTGTGCAGGTAACGCGAACTGTAAAAGTTTTGCTGAAATTATGAAGAAAGTTGCATGGGATAATGATAAGGAAGTACTGTTAAAAACTGTTTTTGATGATGTGCAAAAAGCAAACCCTTACTATTATGACAATGAGGATAATTCTGTTTCCGTTGGAATTGATTTTATGTAAGAGACTGAATGCTTTCTAGGCTTTTCAGCTTAGAAAGCATTTTTGTGGAAAAAATAGAATGAATGGACAGCTGGCGGCATTAGCGCCATAAACTGACGCTCTGCCAACTTAGCTGCGTTTGCCAATAGAAACTTATAGAACGTGAGATAAACCTTCAACTAGCACCACTTATTCGCTATACTGCTATAGATTTTATAGCAGTATAGTGAATGAACATTTTCAAGCAGATTTCCTCTCTAATCTTTAGTAAATTAAATGAATTGAAACGAAGGGGTATTATAAATACAGATACAACAAACTTTATCGTAGAACCCCCAAGTAACAGAGCACATGGAGACATTTACACAAACGTTGCTATGGTGCTTGCAAAGCATGAAAAGAAGAGTCCCTTAGAAATTGCAGAGGTTTTAGCCAAAGAGTTTGAACTTTTTGATGAAGTTGCAAAAGTGGAAATAGCAGGCCCTGGTTTCATCAACATGCACTTAAAAATAGAAGTGTGGCATGGGATTTTAAAACAAATAAATGAGCTAAAAACAGAGTTTGGCACCCTAGATATAGGAAACAACCAGGCCATCAATGTTGAGTTTGTATCTGCAAATCCAACTGGGCCACTACATATTGGTCATGCAAGAGGAGCAGTATTTGGTGACGTTCTGGCAAATTTACTAAAAAAGGTTGGTTATAAAGTCACTAAGGAATACTATATTAATGATGCTGGAGCGCAGATAGATACACTAATAAAGTCAGTATATTTGCGGTATAAGGAAGCTCTGGGAAAAAAAAATCAGCATCGAAAAAGGTTTATACCCAGGTGAATATTTAAAACCGATAGGGGATGGCTGGCCAAAAAATATGGCAAGGAGCTTCTAGAAAAGCAAGATAATCAGGTGATTAGGGAATATACTTTAAGTTCTATCTTAGAAATCATAAAGGAAGACATGAACTTACTTGGGTAAGTCATGATGTTTTTACTTCAGAGTATGAGCTACAAAAAAGTGGCAAAATTGAAGAGAGTATAAAGATATTGTCTGACAAGGGTCTAGTGTATGAAGGGTACCTGGAGAAACCAAAAGGCAAAGAAAGTGAAAATTGGACTCCCAGAAAAGAGATGTTATTTCGCTCTACAAAATTTGGTGATGACGTTGACCGCGCATTGAAGAAAGAGGATGGCAGTTGGACTTATTTTGCCTCAGATATTGCTTATCATTTTGACAAGATATCACGTGGTTTTAACAATATGATCGTAGAGCTTGGTAGTGACCACGGTGGTTATGTAAAAAGACTCAAAGCAGTCGTCTCTGCGCTCAGTGATGATCAAGCGAAAATAGAGGTAAAACTGCATAATATTGTGAATTTTTTCGAGAATGGCAAACCTGTTAAGATGTCCAAAAGATCAGGAAACTTCCTCACAGCAAGAGATGTAGTGGAAGAAGTTGGCAGGGACATAACTCGTTTTATAATGTTAACACGCAAGAATGATATGGTCTTGGACTTTGATTTTGCTAAAGTTAAAGAACAATCAAAAGATAACCCTATTTTTTACGTTCAATATGCGCATGCTCGTGCTCACTCATTAATGCGTAATGCTCCAAAAGAGCTCCCAATAGCAGATCCTTCACTTTTAAAGACGGGTGGAGAACTGTTCCTCATAAAAACCTTAGCAAAGTGGCCAGATGTAGTAGAAATTTCAGCAAGGCTTTATGAGCCACACAGAATTACTTTCTACTTACTTGAAGTTGCAGAAGCGTTTCACGTTTTATGGGGGTATGGCAAGAGTGATTTAAACATGCGTTTCATATGGAAGATAACTTAAACCTCACCGCTGCAAGAATGTTTCTCGTCCAAGCCTTAGCGCACGTCATCGCTTCTGGACTTTCCATCTTTAATATAGAACCGTTAGAAGAAATGAGTTGACTTTTTTTTGTGCAAGATTGTTTTTTCAACAAATAGAGAAGTTGACAAAATTAAGTAAAAATGTTATAGTTTATAGTAGTATTTTTTTGGTTAATATATGGCTCACAGTCAAAAAAAGCTCAATGTTAATGTAAGTTTTGACAGTAAATTGGCTCAGTATCTTACAGAAATGGCAGAGATTCAAAATAAAACTATCCTGAAGTTTTAGTAGGTTTAGTGGAAGAAGAGTTCGAAGAAGATGTAGAGCTATCCGAAATAGCTGACGATCGCCTCTCTGAAGGTGAAGAAGAAGTAGAGGATGATGAAAACATCTGGAAATAAAACTTACACTATAAAATTCTTAAAAATGTTATTGAAAAAGAAATTCCAGCTCTTCCGGCAAAGATTAAATTAATGGTTCAGGAGGCCATAAAGAAACGCCTTACAGTTGATCCTTTTAATTTAGGAAAGCCTTTATGTCATAGCTTTAGAGGGCAATATAGGATAAGGGTTAGCAACTACCGTATAATTTACATCATAAATCATTCAGAACGTAAAGTACTTATTACTGCAGTGGGGCATAGAAAAAACATTTACAAACACAGAAGATTACACAATTAAAAAATATAAGAAAGACTCACCTCGTACAAGCCTTAGATCGCTTCTGGACTTTCTATCTTCAATATAGAGCTTTGGAAGAGATGAGTTGACTTTTTTACTTTATGTGTAATAGTTAAAGTATTATTAAATTTGTAGGTAGAGCTATGGCAATAAAACATGAAGAAAGAATAATGGAGTCTGCGCAAAGAAGAAGCCATTCTTGAATACAGACTTGATCTTGCTAAAGAGGAAGGTAGAAAAGAAAGGGAAATTGAAGTTGCAAAAAATCTACTTAAAGCAGGGGTTTCTATTGATATCATAGCTCAAACTACTGGTCTTTCCATGAAAGAATTGCAGAATTAAGTGTGAATGGTTATGAAAAATATAAGTTTTTGCGATAAACGACATAGTGATGTATTTGTTGTTCAGCATGTCAGTGGAATATTTTCTGAAAAATTTCCACATAACTCTTTCAGATTTCATAATATCTCTTGCACTTATCTGAACAGATACTCATTTTGGAGGGATACCAATAATAGTTGTGAGCGGCTAGTCCACAAGCATAACACGCTCACGAAACTTTAATGCGATAGCTTGATTTCTACTGAAAGACAGCATTATGCCAAGTGCGATGCTCGAAGATAAAAGAGAAGAACCACCATAGCTAAGTAGTGGCAGGGTTATGCGGTGGTAGGAAAATACTCAATGTTACTCCTATGTTTTATTATGAATTGTGTGATGAATTGAATTGAGATACCGAGATCACCAATAGATTGAATAATTCATTTTCCCTATATGCAACGTAAAGCAAGCGGGCGGAAATGATGCAAATAACATCAATGTGGCTAAGCACGTAATCAAACCAATTCTTCTGCTAAAACAGAAAATACAAAATCTGTATGACAATCAGGAAGAGAGGTTTTTTACGCTACCTTCACCAGGGCCGACACCAGTTAATTGACCTCTTTTGATGCTTCTAATGATTTTGTGACTTGAAAGTTATCGCGCTGCGTAAAAAAGACAAAATTGTAATCCTTTGCTTTATATGTGGGAGGCATAAGTAAGCTATTGTAGTTCCAGTTGTGGCATTCCTATTATGCATAGAAAGTATAAAAATGGTATACATGCAATAAACATTTGACCAATAAAAGATATGTTAAAAGCATAGCCATACTGAAATCAGGTTGCAAAAGTAACAACACAAAAACTAACAGAAATATTATGATTGATATGTGCATTTTAAACCTCATTTCGCTGGCCAAGATACTAGCTATAACAACAGAAAAAAATGGCCTTACGAACTCAGATGGCTTGAACAGAAATTTTGACAATATGTAACCATCGTTTTCGCACCTTTTACCTCTATACCAAGTATTATCACGACTGCCACTAGAATAGTAAATAAAATGAAACCTGCGAATGAGAGGTTAAGTATAGTTCTTGTGTTGAGAAAGAAAATGTCACCAGGGTAATTAGTGACAGGACTATATAAATTGTATGGCGCGTATAAAATAATCTTGTGGTAAAGAAAGACGCTGCGCATTACAGGGCTTGCTGAATAAACAAGAATGAAGCTTATAGTGAGCAAAAAAAAACACTGGAAGGATGAGAATAATAATCCAGCGTTCTATACCAGAATTTAATATTCATTTTTGTTCCAATGTGTAATGCCACTATTCCATAGCTCATATTATGAAACTCAACATTCTTAAAGCCTACCTCTTTAATTTCCATTTTAAAA
>BMAO01026051.1:0-23117 GCA_019973975.1 Trichonephila clavata
TTTTCCAGCGATGTTCAATTTAAGATTCTGTTGAAACATAAACGAGATTGGATTAAGTAGAAATTGCACTACAGACTGAATATTGCTTCAGTGAATTAATGTTTATTAAAATTTCAGTTTTTAGCAATAAGAAGGCTATTGGTGACGCACTTTGTAATTTTGAACCATGTTCAAATGTTCAACACCTGAGTTTGCACTCCATCTCCGAACTTTCACACCACGCCAATGGAATGACTTTGAGAATCAACAGATTTAACATTCATCAACCTCTCTACATCACGGGTCTTCAATGGCACTAGGGCTCGAATTCACGACCTGCCAGCCACGACTCCGAGATCATAATCACTAGGTTACTGTAACCTTGAAAAGGGCTTCTGAACCTACCCGTGGAATCATGTGGAAATTAGGAGAAGATGGCTTAGGAGTCGTTCCTCGCTTTGTCTTGGCTCAGTATTTTGTCATCCATCACAATAGCCCCCTCATTGCTTTTGTTCGATGTTATCTCAAAACTTATAAGAATATTAATACTGATTAAATAGTTTATTCGAATTAGTATGTAAAAGAAGTATTCAATGGATAGATTATTACTTCAAAAGAGTTGAATATAAATACAAAAAGTATAAACACGCAGTACACTGTTGAAAAACATGACAATTGTTTTATAAATAGTAACACATCGCACACATTGGTATATTTCGGGAAATTCTTAGAGCTCAAGGATTTTGCCTAAAATACGAACCAAAGATCACGTTAAACTGGACGCATGAATATCCTTGATGCTTAAATATAAGAGACGCATAAGGGCTTTTTTAGAAAAGAACTTATCATTTGATCTGAAATTTGAAAGTGAAGAAAATGAGAAATAAATTAACATACTTACAAGAGAGCAATTTTGGGTAAAAACTGTTATGACTTCTCACGAATAATAAGAGGTTTAAAGTTCGCATTGGAGCGTTATCAACTAATCAAGGTCATCAGCCACTCGATATTTTAAAATTGGGGAAAAAAGGGGGATTGAGATTTTACATATAAACAATAAAAAAAAATGTTTTAGCTATAAAAACAGTTTTCCCAAACATGAGAAATCCACTTCCTTTGCTGTTTTGCACAATGGCCACTCACCCCAAAATTGTTTTCGTTGCAGCTGTTATCTCTAGTTGCTGGTATTGTGCCATCCTCAATCCTATCAATGATACAAATGTGACCGATGGTCAAGAAAATGTCTCCTATTCTCATGCGCTCTATCCCAGAGATAAGTTGATAAAAGACTTCCAGGCAAGTTTTCTAAAAAAACTGAATTTGCCAAGCGCCCCGACTGAACTACCTTCGGTAAATTTTTCAAGCGAAGTTTTACGGCTGTTACTAGAAGATAATGATGAAAGATTTAAGAGCAAGAAAGTCATCCGTCCAAGCAACAGTAAGTACTATTTATTATTTTGAATTTTCAATACATTTTTCGTCTAATTTGTTTTTACTCTTAAGCTATTATACAATTCTTAAAGCTAACTCAATTATTATTTCGTTCTTGTGAAAGACAAACCAAATTTATTAGATTCTTTTAAGCCTACAATTGTGTTATTTTCAAGATCAAAATCCAAAATCAAAAAACTCTTTTGGCGATAAAAAAAAATGCTTGAACAAAAACGTCATAATTTGTTTCCGCAATCCCTTATGGAATTGTATAGTTTAGTATAATATTAATTTAAGTATGAATTAATTCTTTTTTCTGATATAAAATGCATTCTATATCATGAATAAGTCTTAAACTTTGTATGCCTAAGTGAAACAAAAATATCTTTCGAATGTTGTTGAATTTTAGAATATTATATAATAAAAGAAACAGAGTAAGTAATCAACTACATATATGCAAGATGTAAAATGTATTCTGAATATTTCAACTCATATTAAAATGCAGAATAAGTCTTAAACTTTGTATGCCCAAGTGAAAAAAAAATTTAAATGTTGTTTTAAATTTTAGAATACTGTATAATGAACTAAATAATAAAAAGGCAGATATAAGTAAGATGTTTATAGTTTTACATTTGCTGTCTGCAACGTTACAAATTTATATGGAAACTGGAGGGGTTTTCGGTCTGAAAATGTTTTTTAAGTGGAGACCGAACTATTTGTTATTCTTTGAGAAGTCAAATTTAAAATTAAGATTAACTTCTATTAAAATTTTGATGTGTTACAAAACAGGGCTAAATGACTAAAGCATCAGTTATGTTAAATAGGAAGACTTTCGGGATTTTATAGTTAAAATACTATACAATAAATATTTGCATTTTTCAAACTGTATAATGAATTGAATTCATTATACAGTTATAACTGAATAAAATTGAAGTGAATATTTTTATAAAATAAAGATCCTGATTTGCCTTTTAGAAGTTTAAAAGAACTAGTTAGCAATGTAACAGTTTTGATTGGTAGTACTAATAATCCCCATTATCCATTAATATTTTTATCTTGAAAATTAATCAAAAATAACATTCTCCCCACGTTCGATATTTAAACTATTTTTCCCACGCATTGTTCAACTTCAATAAAAACAAATTGGAATTCATTTAATTCTTAAAGTCATAGATGGGAAACTTTTTATGATGAAAACTGCATTAAAAACAGAATGTGTCTGACCAAAACTTGGCTTCAGGATTATATTCTTGAAAATAATTATTTAATGGATTTCTTTGCATGTAATGAAGAAAATTGTTAGTAAACACTAACATGAATTGTTGAGGAGAGAGAGAGAGGGAAGGATTAACAATAAATCGCTTATGTTTCAATTTAATTTTAGTTTTAGTTTCAATTTTTTAATTAACGAATACTTGTGGCTGAAAATGAATATCTTTGAGCTAAAAAAATTATGTCTAACATATTTAAATATATTTATCCTAAATTCTGCTATAATAGAACGATTCTCTTATCAAAATGTAGGAAAAATATATACGGAACTTTAAAATTATTTATATTTTAAGTGCAGAAATTCCAAATAATTTATACGAGTAACTTCTGAATTTTGTTAGTGATTCTTTTAATACTTTTCTTTGATATTTTTTTATTGATTCATTATTCATTAGTGATAATAGTATTTTTTGTGCTTCATAATTAGAAATGTTTTCTTTAAATGAAGATTTTTGGCATTCTGGGGACAATTTTTGAGTTTATATTTACAGCGTACTTTGAGGACGATCCTATTTTATTTTTTAGTTTTTTATTGTGACGGTTTTGCTTTATGCTTAAAAATTATTTTGGGTGTATGCTTTAAATTGATTATCAGTTTAATTAGTGTTATTTGAGAAAATGTTTTTTTTCGTAAAAATCAGGTTTTCCCTTCGATTTTTTCAAAAAGAAAGGTCTGGGAGTAAACGAAACATTAAGGTGGGATTCCTGTAAAATGTTGAAATACGCGACATTTTTATTTTTTGTTATTTTTCAAGGTGTAAGAAAACATTTCATATTGGGCATTAATTAAGAACACTTTTTCGTTATTTTCCTTTACTCTAAAATTTGCCGAAAAGCAAAATGAGGAGGATTTATTACAAGAAATTTAAAAAGTTAAAATTGAGTTAATAATTAATTTGCGTAACTTTTTAAAAGTCTAATCAATGTTTTAAACAATTAGCAGCTATACATAAGCCAATATCCCTTTTATTATTGATTTCACGTTGTCCTTTCAAAATTGGTTACTTATAATTTGGAGTACTTTTACAAATTTCTGCTTCGATATTAACTGTGTTATAATAATTCTATTACAATATTAATGAAATGCTTATCATTACCTAAATGGTATATAATATAGTGGTACATAATAAATGGTATATAATATATTACTTTGAATACATAGAATCCCACTATATAATTTTAAGGAAAACAGTGCAATATTACTTTTATTATATAATTCATTTGAAGAATTTTAGTATATTTCAAAGAATAGTTTGTTATGAATAATAGAATTATAAATTACAACTAAATTATTTATACGAGCGTTCCATGTAATTCAGTAACAAAATTAATTCTTTAAAATTTTTTCGTGTTTTTTTTAAGTGTTTTAAAAATTTTATATATTTGTTTTATTTATTATATTATTGTTATTTATTTACTTATTACTTTGCTTGTTTTATTATTTTATGTATGAATCTTGTTGCTAGTTTTTTTTGTTTACTATTTATTGTTCTATTCAACAATTTTGTTCCGGTTACTTTTTTTTTCTCTACCTTGATAAATAATTTTTTTCCCTCACTGTTTAATATAATTACTTAAATTGGTTTAGATTCAGCGTTTGTGTTTATAAATAAAATGCTTCTTGTATGTTTTTCCCATCCATCTCTCCTCGTTTCACTTTGAAAAGCAGTCATTTTTTTAATGAGCCTTTTCCCAATTTTATAAATAATTTATAGGTTTATAATAGGATTAGATTAATAAGTATAATAAGAATTGGATAATAAGAATATATCACACAAATTTTAAAAACATACTTCCTTTCCTTTTCTTATATTATATTTTTAATGAAAGAATTAAAGTAAGACTTTAAATTTGTACCGAAATATATTTTGTTATAAATAGAATGTACTTTTGAGAAAAGAGTCGGGCTTTGTTTATTACTTCCCTTGCTATTTTGTCAGCCTTCGATCTCTCACTCTTGTCATTGCAGTTTAAAGAAATTAACTTTTTCTTCCATTAGGCTTTTATTCCATAGTTATAATCAGCAACGTAACTACCAACATTAATTGTGAGACATTCATACAGATAAAGTGACACCCCAAGAATATTTTTAAAATAAAGAATTTTCTACATTCTTATAAGTTTCTGTAATTATAACACGTGCGATGTTTACGTTCTAGATCCATTCTTTGGTTAAGATTGTACATCATTTTAATAAACAAAAACATTTTTTTAAAAAAAAATTGGCATTTCAACGTGGAAAATGCAATATGAAATGTATCTTTTATCGAAAAAAATTATTTCAAACAATAATGGGTAGTATAATGAAATATGTAACTTTTTTATGCAATAATAAAATTTGAACTTAATACCAATACTTTAGCATTTTGACGCCTCCGAAAATGCTTCGAGTCCAGATTTAAGTTCTTTTCCAATATTGATCGAATTATCACACAATAATTTTCTCTGCTTTTTATTCTTTCTTGATCATCGGTGGAAGATCGCTTTCTCACGGCATAACGTTAGTTATGCATTCGTGGTTCTCTCAAACGTACTTAGGAATTAACTAATAATTAACTATTCGAAATTGATTATTGGAACTTAAATACCAGTATTTAATCTTTATATTTGAATTACTTAGATGTGTCTTGTTTATGTGAACGTATCTACCAGATTTCTACGTGTAAAAATTTTAACCAACCTTTCAATCATGTATACTCAAATTGATATTTTAAAAGTTTCACGCATGATTTCTTCAATAAAAAAAAAGGAAAATTTCCTAAAATTATCTTTTGTAGCACTAAATTCAGCTATAAAAATAAATTTCATTTAATGGGGTTTTTTTTTTATTTTGGGATTTGTACAGATGTAATTGTAATTTGTACAGATGAAAATTGTATATTCTGCCACTTTTGAGTAACATATATATTCTTATAACTTGATAAACAATCATATTTTGAGGTTTTAATGATAAAAAATTATTTATTACGTTAAGTTTATTATATTCCAAGCAGCTGAGATTTTGATATTAATTATATAAATATAGGTTTTCGAATAAATCATTTTGAAGTTACGTAAATGCAATACGCATATGTACTAATTTTGGATATATTTTACAATATATGATAACTTAGGAAGATTTGGTGGATCTCTTCACTTGGATTTTAGATTTACAATAACTAAAAAACAATAATAAAATATAATAAATGAATTACATATTAATATAATGATAAATTAGAAAAGCTACTTGTTTGTACTAATATATTTGTTTATATAAGATTTGGGTTTAATTTATTTTGTCACTGAATTCCCTACGAATAATATTATAAATTAACAAAGAAAAAAATAATATCCCAATTCCAAATCAGCGCATCTTTTTAATCTGCATATATATATTACTCATATTTTCCTTTGTGTATAACAGTTGAGGAGATATTAAGCAGAATAGCTTTGATGTCACAAAGAGTAGAAAAAATTACATTTTCATAGCGATGCAATATAAATTTAGATATATCTATCGAAAATCAAAAATAAAATTTATCAATAGTTTTCTGAAAATACTTCCGTCACCTTAAGCATCATTTAGTAAAATCTATCTTATTCATTTTATTTTATTTATTTTATTTTGGTATTTTTTAAAAAGTTCATTTTTCTATTTTCTGTACTATGGCGAGTTTACTACTTTCAGTGATTGCAATTCTGATTTATTTATTTACTTGCTATGTGTATTAACATATCTTTAGATGAAAAGATTAATTATTAGATTAATATAGAGGGGATGCACTATATAGCATTAACGTCACTTAATACCACCCACATTACATGAACTGTGATTTTAAGAATACTTAAGACATAAACAAACTCATATGTATTTGTTTCGATATGGTTACTGTTATTAACGAATAATATGAATCATATTTCAGTATTTCAAAAGCATTTTTTTTTTCAAATTCAATTTCTTGAATGAAAATTTTTTTATGAATTTTCAATGCTAAATTAAATGCAATTATTTAACTATAGTCATCGGCAATGAAAAAGAAGAAGAAAAAATCCTGTAGCTTCTTGGGTGTTTTGAAAAATTATATCACAATCAATAATTAAAACATACATTGAAAAAATTATTTTTGTTTAAATAGCCAAGGCCAATTTTTTGTTTAAATATTCATTTTTGATGGATTTTAAGTCGCTGAGAGATAAAAATAAATAAACATTTACAATTGGTATTAAATGAATCATATCAATTTTTTTTTTAAAATAATAGCTTTATTTAACACTCAGCATATTTCAGGATCACAAAACACCGTTGATCCGAACAAACGCTAGGGGTTATGTAAAGTTAATTAGCAGGAATTTGTGAAACAAATTTCTTTTAAAAAAATCTAATTTTATTAGATTATGATATTTATTTATTCCATTAATAGTAAGAAACACATGACACATTGATAAGTTTTTTAATTATTTTATTATTATTATTAATATTTCACTCACTCAAAAAATTGTTAGTATATGTATCTTTTAATGTAATATCTTCACACATACTTAAAAAATAAAACCTCGTATGCGACTTACTAGACTAAGATTATACTATGCTTTTTGTTTGATTTTTTTACACATGTTTCATCATACAATTGATGAAATCACCATAATCTATTTTTTTTGGCAAACTCAAAAATGACAGATAAGAATGGTTAAGGAAATAAATCTTTCTTGAGTAACTCTAGATATCAAATAATTTGTGTTTTATTTTAAATCTTGAAATAAGTTCTTCTGTACTTGTAGTTAAGTATGCTTAAAAATAAAGTATTTTGGATCAATTATTTTAAAATAAAAATATTTTTGTGTTTGTAATATTGTAAAATTTCAAAAAAAAAAAAATTGCCAACAATTTTTTTAGTACAATAAATAAAGCAAACCAATCAATATAATCTTTTTAAGACTGCATTAAGTTATTACAATATTTTTTTAAAAAGGTTCTTCAATCAGTTTATGAATATTGTACAAATTATATAATAAAACTCCATAATGTTCCAAATTACAAACTTTGTTTCTTTTAATGAAATAGACAAGCGTTTGATTATGTTACTAGACAATAATTATTTTGAAAATATTCTTTATTATATGAAATTGATTAGTTGGTTTCTTACAGCATTTTTTTTTTCTTTTGCGAGTTCTTAAATTTTGTTGTTACTGCCACTTCTTTTATTTCCTCAAAATATATTAAATAATAGAATTACAGTTCACGACACTTAAAAAAAATAAAAAGAATTTAAATGTGAATTTATACAGTGCCCATATTTGTATTGGAATTCTGAAATATTTATCCACAAGCAATGAGATTAATCCTTTGCCTTGAACTGGTTGGCATGAAATTTGCGATAAATTAATCATAATATTCAAATGTTCGTATGTTTGAATTAAAAATAAGGAAAAGAAAATGAGAAACCATTTTTCAGTATGCAAAATCAACTAGAAATGCCGGCCTTACTACGTTCGCAATCTCCTCGGGCCAACCCTGTTGGAAGGTGCAATAAAACAAGGTTTTGTGTACAACTTGATAATTTCAAGTAAAATATGCATTTTCAGGTTTTCGAACATATTTAAGATTTGAATGATCTTAGATATTATCTCTTCAAATTATTTAAAAAATTTAGATATAAGAAATTCTAAGAGTATATTTCTTATAGTAAACGAATTTTTCCTATAAGGAATAAATGTAAAAATAGAATGAAAACTAATAATAGTATATTTTTATTTTTATTTTAGTCATTTTATAAAATGTTAAAATACAAGTCATCCAAGGTAAACCAGGATCAATCCTTAACCCCGTACACCGTAACCATAAAAACTTTCGAAAGCTGGGTACAGCCGGTTTACCGGTTCTAATATTTTCTTCTTTCTATCTTTAATTTGCTCATATTTTTAATTCTTATAGTGAGATTATTAGTGCTAGTGTGTGTGTGTGTGTGTGTGTGTTTTTAAGAGATGCAGTTTGTCCATGGTACTGAAATACTTATCCGGGATTTTCTTTGTGGTGAAGGTGGACATTTTTCATTCAAGGCAGAAATTTAGACTCTTGAAAATATTCCATAAAGAACGGGGATTGGCAAGGCAAATGTGCAATTTATTGCTTGAGAAGAAATGAAAATAAAAGGATAACTAAAGAAGCCGATATTATCTATGTCCCCAATGCAATGCAAGTCTAAATATTACACCATGCCTCAAATTGTGTTTATATATATATATGCATACACACAAATTCCTCAACAGTTTGAAAACTAGGTTTCGAACTAGGGTTTCTTTCCCGGGAGCCCGGGAAATCATAAGATTTTTATAATTTGTATTCCCGGGAATGATACTTCGTTCCCGGGGACGAACGACACGGAGCTGAAACAGCCTTAGGTAGCGAGTTTTGACTGGACAATGGATTTCGACCTCCGATATAAATTTTAGATGACAGCATGGATGCAATTTGCGATCGCTTACCCCAAATTCCTTGAAAGAGGAGAAATGTTACCCATCAGTAGGGTAAGAGTGTAATAAGAGATGAGGAGAATTTTTGCTGCTTGTCGAAGGAAAAAGTCCTATTTGACCTGATAAATTCCTGTCTGTCGAACGTCGCTTCGATAACTAACTATATGTAGTTTTTGAAGGAACATCATTTCTCTCGTTGTCTACCAGCACGACTATTCTGATAAAATAATGATATCTTGATTTACGCTGATAACGTAAGTACTTACATTTAAAACTGCTAAATATTAGTTATTTAAAATTTTTCTTTCGGAGGCTTTGGGTGGAATGAACCCCCCAATTGTTCGGTGGAGAATATTTTTAAAAAATCCCACAACTTTTCTTATTTTTTTTCTTAACCAAACTTTTGTGTGAGATTCTTACATAGATATTTAGTTTTTTATTGTAACAAAAATATAGCAGTTTCATAAACAAGAAATCAGTTTCACAAATGCGAGTAAAATCTCTTAAATTCAAGAACTCATATTTTTAACGTATGTGATCTTTACTCTAGTAGCAAATAAATGCACAAGTATTTATTAATATTTATCTCTTAGTAGCAACATTAGAAAAATAGTTGATTCAAGATTGATTAAGAAATATTGAAAATCTATTCTCAAATATGACACTGAGTGAGATTTTGAAAACAATTCCTTAGACATCAGCTGAAGATGAGAGAGCCTTTTTTGCAGGGTTATTCAATATAAATCAAAGAACTAGGCTGAGTGATAAAAGCATAGATTATTTATGCTTGCTGAAATCACACTTTAAAAAGGAATAATTAAAATATTTTATTATTCCTATTTTATATTTTTAGCTGTATTTATAAGGGAGTATATTAATTTTGGAATTTATATGCATCCTTATTTTATATAATTATTATTGGTATCAAACAAAAATAATAGGTTTTCAATTTTTATGAAAATTTGATGTATTTTTGGGAATTTGGGAATGGAAAAAGGCGGGAAATCAGAAATCCTAGTAAAAACAAACTTTTTTTGCGAGTGTGAAAGAAATTCTTTTAATGTATATGAAACATTCTTCATAGCATGCAGTGTATCCATAAAAAGTAAATATTTAGGGGTTTTTGTGTTCTACAATTATAAAATAAAAAATAGTGTGAAAATTAAAGTGAAGAATTTTTCATTCTCGTAATCTGTTAAGTATAATGCTTAGTTATTTGCAATAGATAAATGTGCCTTCTTTTGTAAAATTTTGGGCAAAAAAAATTGGGTTAATGTCATGTATATGTTAAAGGTAAAGTAATTGATGGAACCTATATAATTATTATTAAAATTGCAACTACAGTAATTTAACTTTAAGTTAGTAGTTTTCTATAACATATTCTCAAGGAGAAAAAAAATTGCTTAAGTGTTTACTTATATTATGCATTACACTTGTTTATTTAGGTTTCTACTTTTTTACAGCTTCTTCGTTTAATTACTGGATGTATTTGTCTCTTTCTCTTTCTGTCAAAGATTTCTTCTTAAGTCAATTATTTGAATAAAAATTATATAAAAAAGTGAAGGAAAATTTAACTTTCATATATTAATTATTTTCTTACGAAAGAGTAAAGAGAAGTGGTATGAAAAGTTTATGAAATTACATCCACAAAAATGTGTAAGTGCATGTGTTTTAGAATTTGTTATTTGTTCTGATATCAATAAATTTAACAACATATTAAAAAATTTGGATTCTAATATAATATTTGTAAAACAAAATTAACAAATAAAATCAGAAAGTATTTTTAAAAAAAATAAATCACACAAGATTCGCAGAGATTGTTAAAAATTAAATGCTGCCATTTTAGGAATTTTGCATAATTCTTCTATATTATATATAGAAATAATATTTTAAATTATTTCCTTGGATTTCTGTTTTAATAGGTTGGTTACATCTCTTAGTAAGGATTATATATCGTTATAAAATAACTAAAACTTTTACACATAAGCTTCTACATAGTTAAATAAAACTCAGAATGCAAATTCCTAAACAAAAAATATGTTACGCACAGAATCACATTAATTTGACATTAATTAAATAAAAATATGTATTTAATAGCTTAAAAAATATGCATTTAATAGCTATTTTCTGATAAGAAAATCAATGAAGATTTTAAATGTTGCTTTGTTGTTATTAATCTATATGTTTAACTGAATGTCAATTTTAGCCAAACTTATCTAAACTAATGTCAAATTCTATGAAATAAATTGGTTTTCGAAATACATGTATTACATAATATGAAAATAATTTCGAAAAGTTGTGTACAGCTGTGGTATAATATTTTGTCATCCATAAATAGTTGAAAGTTACGACAACTGCTTTCAATGACCTGCTTTGTGATATGTTAACAAATAAACCAAATCAAAAAGTGAGGTAGCCATTTCATAGCTGAAATTACAATATAAGTGTAACTAAATTACAAATTCTGTTTAATGTATTTTTTTCATTTTAGGTATTTACTCGTGTATAGATAGCAACAGACTGGACTGCAACCGATTCGAATTCAAGTTGGATTCGAACAAGCGATCTGTTGAGAAACTGTACATTTGGTTCCATAAAAGACGACCATCCCAGCAACTGAATTTTTCTGTACATTTTGTCAATTCAAATCATGTTTACCATTATTATGAATCTACATCTGACGTCGAACTTCAACTAGATTGGATTCGATTCCATTTGAAAAAGTCAGCGCTAGAATATGTGAATGAAACGTTGCAATGCACTGTTGAAGTTGCAGGTGAGAACTATTTCCGTTTTAGAGCTCGTGATGTATAGTTAGAGCATAAGTAATATGTATCGTTGTGTACATGTGTGTATACATGTGTGTGTGTTGTGTATCTGTGTGTGTGTTACCGGCAAAGTATACAATTCAGCATTCTATATAATACCTAAAACCAGCCGGCAATTTTTGAAAGGATTCATATTTCACACATTGCCTAGGCATTCTATAGAATGCCTAATGAGAAACCGGCAAAATATGAATTATATTTCCGACTCGTTTCGAATATTGCGTGGTAAGGCAAGAGACTTTTATTGAGTGCCTCTGTCTCAGAATTTGTCAGTTACACATAGCGGTTTGTTCGGGAGTACCTAAATACTCAATTTTACTCAAACTTGTTCAACAAAAAATTTTTCCCTTTTTTGCATGAAAATGGAAGAGCAAGCTGTAGCGTTTGAGGAGTCATGGTCTATAGCAGGGGTCGGCAATATATGGCACGCGGTACAATTCTCAGTGGCAGTCTGCACAACACAACAAACTTGTCAATTTTTGAGAAGATGGAACTTGAAAAATTTGTAATGGTCCTTATTTGACAAACATTTCCAGAGTTATGGACAATTATGGAATTCTGAAAAAATTTCGGAAATTTATAGCTTTTTCCTAAATTATTGAATGCTATTGCTGGTGATATTTAATTGTTTGAAGAGAGAAAATTGCATGTACTCTCTCTCTGCTCTTCAGCTTTTGGTTCTACATATCTAAGTAAAATACCTTTCCTCGTATGAAAAGTATTTCGAGTCCGCAAAGAAATTGTTTAACAACTGAATTCTCAAAGTGATGTCAAATTGAAAGTTACAAATTATACCGCAAAGTTTGCGATATGAAAATAGAGTGGTGCAGGATTAGGTTCATATTAAAATTTTTATTTATCTTTTTATTTAACTGTGATGAAGCGAAATACTTGTATTTTGCATTGCCTATTACTTAATTTAATAAATATGCTTAAAAATACATAATATATGTACAACTTAAAGTTTTTTTAAATTTTTGTTGGATAAATAGTTGTATTTTTTGCTGTTTATTTTTATACTAAGAAATATTTTTAATTGATACAAAATTGATTAATAAAACTGTAAATCTATATTATTGAACTCCATTCTCTAACTCTGCATGCATCATTATCACAGGAATCAAATTGTTTCAAAAATGCCCTACTGCTTGGCACGCCGAATCATAATTGGTAGATTGGTTTTTGACACGCCCCATCTAAAAGATTGCCGACGCCTGGTCTATGAACATGAAACAACTATTCGGCGACGAGATGCCCAAAATTCTAGTTAATGCTGCAAAAAAAAGTTTTTTCTAAGCTGAAATTACTTATTAGAAGTTAATAACTGATGTACAAAAGGCCAAAAAGACTACTAAGAAAAAACCCAGGGTCTATTGGTTACTGAATCACTATGATGTGATGATTGTGGAAAATAAAAGTAAACTCATTTAACGTGTTAAAGTAGGCGTCATTATATACAGCTGTGGTCCCAACTCACGGCCCTTGGATCAAATGTTATCGGGCCACTTAAGGAGCATTAAATTATTTCAGTTTTATTTATTGGTGTGTATTTCTCTCGTGTTGCTGCCACTTTCCATGGAAATCCCTTTATATTCATTTTTTGGTGTAATTGAATTTTATTCTTAAGGCATGTTTAAATACAATTAAATTATTAAACCAAAGCAATTTAAAATATAAACAATCAACGTCCCACCCTCAGCTGGAAGCGGTAAAATTATCAAACGTTGACCTGTCCGCGAGGATAAAAAGTTTGAGAAGCGCTGCTATGCAGTATTACGTCACGGGTTCTGAATTATTTTACGTATTTTATGAAGCTCATTTGTGTGGCTATTGGGCACAGAGAACGTGACAGAATTCACATAACAAACTTTCAACCAAATTCAAAAACGTTACACTTTATCATATTGAACTGTACATCCACTTTTGAGAACCTTGCCAGAAAAAACAAAATCATTTAAAAAAGGCATTGTTGTGAAACCTGTGATTTTTTTCCTGAATGCCAATATATTGACACTTGTAAGGGATGGTCTCTACCTATTTGGAACTTCTGAAGGAATTTCAAAACAAGTATATGCTACATCACAGTTTACTTTGCACCTTCAGAACTTACTAAGAATTAAAAATATTCCTGACCACGAAATTCCTCTCCAGTCAGTTGCAATTGCTCATTCCAAAGGAATCGGCCAAGGATTCGTCAAATGTATGTGTAAAACAAAGTACCAAAATAAGAATTGTCTTTGCGGGAAGAACGTAATGAAATGCAATTCAAAATGCCATTCAAGCATACCATGTTGCAACAAATTGGTTAATTTTAATTTCTTATTTTTTACATGAAAATTTTGTTTTCCTTAACAAGAAAGACATAAATTTTGTTTGGTGCAACTTTCTTTTTTTTTTATATATATTTTGAATAATTTTTTTAATGTCACTCTCATTTTCTCAAAATAACCTTTGTAGTTTTTAGGACTGTACGTCATTTATATAATAGCCTTCTCATGATCTTTTTTCGCACTTTGCCTAAATACCTTTGGTCATTCTTTAGAATGCCTAGGCAAAGTATGTAATAATTCTAATATTTCATACTTTGCCTAAAAATGTCAGGCATTCAATATAACGCCTGGGTATTCCATAGAATTTTAGCATTTCATACTTTGCCGGTAATGTATGTATATAAACGTTTCAGGGAGTCTTTTTAATTATAGCACTTAAATTCAATTTTATTAAATTCCTTAAGTGAATAAAGAAATAATGAAGGTAATTCCAAAGTAATTGCCAAAGTAATTCATATTTCTTAAGAAATTCTTCATTACTAATAATGCTTTTATTCTTTTTTTTTATTGTTTCATGCCATTTGCTATTATTTTAATGTTTATCGTTTTATAGGTTCATATGACCTCAATGATGAAAAAAAGCTTCCCATGATTGTCGTAACCAAGAGAAATGACCCAATAAATCGGAATAAACGAGACAGCAGTTCGAAATCTGACGAT
Organism: Trichonephila clavata; assembly: GCA_019973975.1. Classification (NCBI taxonomy): domain Eukaryota; kingdom Metazoa; phylum Arthropoda; class Arachnida; order Araneae; family Nephilidae; genus Trichonephila; species Trichonephila clavata. The sequence continues at coordinate 14,951 of BMAO01026051.1, forward strand.
AACTGTAGATGCCATTCTGTGGACCGTACCATTTCCTTTAGTGAGATAAAATGGGATTATTGGGTGCTTCAACCAGCGGTCCTCAACATTCGAGCATGTACAGGAACTTGTCCGTATGTCCAAAGCAGCTCAAACATTTCTTACGGAAATCTCATGTACAATTACGACAAATACAAATCAAATTTTGAAGACAATGAATGTAACAAGTTTTGGGTACCACGTTGTTATCCAGACAAAATGGCTTCAGTCAAAATTATTTTTATAGAAAATAATACTAAGACTCCCGTTATAACTGATATACCAGATATGGTAGTAGAATCATGCTCTTGCATGTCAGATACATGTTATCCTCATACATAATAGAGCATAAAAATTAGGAACTGTTTATTTTTTTTATTGATTCATGTATATATTGAGTGCGTGATAGTCATAAGTGCGAAAATTGTAATATTTAATTTGTTGTTACATTTTGTTAAATGTTATGTAGAGTTATGGGTACTTACGTATTGTCGCAACCGTATTGGCAACATTGTATGAAAAGAAGCACACGGTTGCCGATTCAGCACGTACGATACAAGCAAATTCGGGGTTGCCAACTTGGCGAATTATCTTTAACGTTGGCATTGTTACGGCAATACACAAGTACCGAGTTATGTAATATTTATATATTTGTTATGTAATTAGCTTCAAAAGAAGTTAACCCCTTAAAGCACACATTTTTTGATAAAATCTAGCAAGATGAAAGCAATTTTCTTTTATTTAAACAAACGTATTTTAGATTCTTGTTTTGGCAAATAAATAAATAAAAATACAAAATCAACCACAATTTTTATTAAAATTAAGATAAGAGCCGAATATTGCAATTTTGCAAGTTATGCACGCTTATATTCAAATGTTAAAAACAGTAGCATAAAACACGACCACGCTCGAATTATCTCGAGTGCGTATAGAATGACCTGTTAAGAGCGCTCGAATTAACTTGAGTGCACACGTTAAGGGGTTAAATCTCACGTGTCTAGATGGAAATTAGGATAATTAATGACAATAGTAAAATGACCTTTATTTTTGAAATTTTGTCTTAAAACCTTTAAATTGCAATAATGTATATGAGAAATAATATAGCTAATATTGCATTATGTTTAAATTTTATAATAATTGCATATATATTTCCACTTTTAAAGCTCAAAGCAAGAAAGAAACGTGTTAGATTAAAATCCATGTTGCAAATTATATAATTGCTTCTTTTGAAATGTAAATACTTAAGATAGTTTTTTTATATTTTAATTTCAATATTAAAATAATCTAATTTTAAAGGCTTTTCAATATAGTCATAAGAATGTCTGAATATCTTAAATAGATCCTTTTAAAGTACATGTATTATTTATTTCCGAAGCTAAATTTATTGAATTAGAATACCATTTGCTTATTCTGTAAAACTAAAATCGATTATTTAACTCTCAAATGAAAAATTCTTGATATTATTTGAAAATTATAAATCACAGCTTTGTTAAACCTGAAAGATTTATTTTAATCTATCAGGTATTTAAAGATTATATATTGTGATTAACGCATTAAAATAATTAATTCTTAACAGAAAAATTCGCGGAAGAAACTGCATAAATTAGAATCACCCTGTAGAATAACTCATTTCATAAGTTTTATGTAATAGATCAGAAAATTTACCAGCTTTATTTTATTAATATTGTTTGCAAAATTTGCTTATTTTATATAGTTTTTTTTGATAATAATATTTAAGTGTTAAAATATTTTTTCTGAAGTTATGTAATATTTTTAAAATCAATGTAAATAACATTTTAATAAATAATTAAAATAGACTTCGCTTGAAAAAAATATTGACAAAAATCTAAGTTCTTATGAAAAAAATTGTAATAATATGAAAACTGTGCACACACAATCACAAAATAGTTTTATTATTTTTACTGTAATCACGAGTATCACGAGAAATTTCAATGACGTCTATATATTATAATCCTATTTGTTAAAAATATATGTTATAAATTATTTTTCAAGGATGATTTCTCTGCGATGAAGGTTCTTTCAAAATCTTTTTTTGAAATATTAAGTAACAATTGTGACATAATGCAAGGAGGAACTGTATAGATTTTCAAATTATTTATATTTTACTTCTATTAAGTATGTAATTTATTTTATTTTAGTATCCTATTTGTGACATAAAAAATTAACAAGAAATATTGATAGAAAAAGAAATCCAAGCTAAGGGGCACAAATGTGTAAATCATTGTAACAATGTGTTATAACTTTGAATAAAAAGAGACACAACATATTATTCAAAATATTAATAAATTATTAACTATACAAAAGGACATGAATATCTATACAAAATATCATTTTTTAACATGATTACTGCTATAAATAAGTCTCCAATTTTTCTTCTTCATTTTACCCGCTTATGGTAGATGACTGGCAACCGACATGAGGTTGGATGAAACATGGCATTAGTTCTAAATGTTTCTAATATGTTCTAATTGGTTTTTATCTAAGAGTCGGATAGCTTCGAAAGGAAGCTGCATCAGCCAAAGGAGCATTCATTTCTTGCCATTCGTATATTCTTTGCTGCCTGCAGTAAAAAAAGTAATGCAGAAAATATTGTAATGAAATCATTGGGACATTTATTTTTCTAAAACGATTAATAGAATTTGAAAATAGTCAAATTGCATGCAAAAATATAATCAGACGAGAATAAGAATAATCTAGATAAAATATAAGCTCTGAATCTTTTAAACTAGGATAAAATGAAAACAAATATACACATATATTTCAATAATATCTTGGGTGATTAAAATAGGTAAAATAAAAAGATATTTGTAGGAATAGAATATATCTTACGAAAATGTAAATTAAATTCTTAATCAATCCAAAAGGTGTGCGATATAATTAAAAATTAAAACTCCAAAAATGCAAGTTATTTCATTTCTGAGAAAAAAAATAATATTTAGAATGTCGTATAGTAAACTTGACAAAAAAAAAAAAAAAAAAAAAACAGAAGGAATCTTTTTTTCAATTAATACAGTATCCATATAAATAATATTAAGGGAATATTAAATAAGATTAAGGGGAAAATAAAATATTCTTTTTTCATTTTTATCCGTTTTATTCACTGTAATGATTTAAAAAAGAGGTACAAAGAAATTTCTATAATTTAAACATGAATTTTCCTTAGAATTCTTTCGTAAGGCGTTAACATAAAATATTGCAATATTAAAACATGTATCATATTGGCATAAACGAAATTATTGTTCATCTTGAAAAGAGGTGAATTAATTTCAATTGAATAATATATCTATTCACACACAGAAATTAAATTAGCACATATGTAAATTAAATTTGAATGCTTCTTATACATTACGTCTTTTAAAGAGAACAATTTAATCATATTTACAAACTCAACGAACAGAGAATTTCTTAATATAAATATAACCAATATTATAAATGAATTAATTAAAAAATGTTCCCAAAGACTTAACTCTGAAAGAATATAACATAAGAGTTTTCCCCTAATAAAAAGATAAAAATAAATTATAATAATTTAAAATAAACTTACTCTGCTGGACTAAGTATCGGTGGATGTCCTCTGAAAAGAGTACTAAAAATTAGACATAAGTGATTGTAAACATTTACTACATTAAAAATTCAGAAAACAACTCATGTGCACATGAAAATATTTCAAAGAAGTTATAATCACATTTTTTTAGGTAAACGATTTTTCATTTTTAAGGGAAGTATTTCACAATTGTATAACGATGGTTATCAGTAAAAATAATATATAGTTGCTTCTAATAATTAGAGCATAATTAAATTTCAAACTGTAGCATTATTATTCCCTGATATTTAGGTCATTTGCAAACTCATGATAAATTTATTTTTAATTTGATTACGTACTTTTGTAAATGTATTTTTATAGTAATAAAAATATTCTGAAGAAATTTTGAAGTATATTTTATATGTTTTACTTTTTTTTGCATAGTAATCTTCCTTTTAAAGTACAGTAAGAAATGAATTATAAAGTATACACCACACACACAAATCATATGTGCATAATATAATAATAATTTACAAGAATCAAATAATTAGTTTTTGAAAAAATAAATTTCTTAAGGAGTGTACATATTGAAAATTGATTTTCTACATGATATGACTCAATACATATACATAGATTAAAAACAATTTTGCTTTTTAAATTTTTATTTTTTATTTATAAAATAAAAATATATAGTTGAATATTAATACATTTTTAAATAAAAAAAGCAAAGTAAACTTACCCATTTTCTGTCAAATATACACTGTGAACTGAAATAAAGAAAATATTAAATTTACTTTTTGGTTTTAATTTATCAAAAGATACACAAATACACATCATAAAAAAATATGACACATGAATCAAAAGGAAAATGTACTAATTATCTACTCTTTATTACCAGAATTAATATAAAACAAGTTCATGATTAATAATTAATAGTTACTACCTTGGGAAAAATGAATCGTTACAACTGAAAAAAATACAAAAACTTAATATATTTAAGCTATATTTATCATAACAATCTTTTAATTTCTTACTGTTAAAAATTATGCAGCAAATAAATAATTAAAAAAAATTTCGGATAAAAATTGCTGTTCATACGAAAGTGGAAATACTTCGAAAAAAAAAACAAAATAAAGTAATTTTTTGTTGTAACATACCTATTAACGTATTTTAATGAATTTCTCAGAAGAAATAAATGCATTTATTAAAGAAAAATATCCTTATCATATTTTTTCGTTTTTATACATTAAGGTTTCAAATTATAAAGTATTAACTCCTTATAACGTATAACGAATAATGGTATTATTTATAATGAAACTGCCTTAGCAAACTAGCGAATCTGATTGGAGATTATGTAAAAGAATTTATTAGTAAGACTGATTTATTTCTTTTAATGCGAGAATGGAACCAAATCTGTTTTCTCTTTTAATACCATATAACTCGAAAGAATTAATTAAAAGGTCATTAAAAAATTATTTTATATTTAAATTTTGAAAAGAAGTAAAAAGATGAAACCGGGAATTTACCTGGCATTGGATTGATATACTTACAATATGACATTCTTTTCAATTTTTTGGTATAACTAGAAAGAAAAAAAAAGTATGAATTATAATAAATGTAAATTTGAATAACTTCTTATTTACTCAGTATTTATATTACAAGTGAAAAGTTAATTTACAACACCTAATTTACAATTACATTAATTTACAATTAATTTACACACAATTTATAAAACCTAAAACAGAGATAGAAGTAATACAAAAGAAAGTTATATATTTCACATGTTCAGTAGAATGAAATTTATAGAACAGAACTCAGAAATAATTAAAAAAAAAATGCCCAGACCACCCAGCCTATTTACAACGTATGATTTGTAAATTATACACTAGTTAGTAAATTGAATTTTGGTATAATTGCATTCTAAAATAAATGTGCTGAATAAATTGCTGAAAAGTACTGTATGACGTAAATATAAATAAATATATATATATATATATATACATTTAAGCTTATAAGTTTTAGCCGAGAATCAAATCAACTACTTAAAAAATTTGGGGGGAAACACTATAAAGCTTATGAAATCTGACATTTATTAGACATGGGTTCAAATTTAAAATATCAATATCTTAAGTATTTATTTTTCTTCTAATAACCCAAAAGTTTCTTAAAATTAAAATCCTAAGAAATCTATTCCGAACATTCAACAATGATATATCCGTGAATATATACCACTCGTGACCTACCGGATCTTCTAAAAGGGATCTTGCACAACACAGTTATACTCAAAAATTGATCTCATTTGAGATTTTGCAAACGCAATGAAAAAAACAACCAAAGTTTAAGGGTTTAGTTATTTTAAATCACCATGTAAAAAAAGAGATATAATAATTAAATGAACGGTATCTACACTTACTTTGAATACATGGTGCAGATGAGTACGCACAAAATGAAAGATACAAAAGCCATGAGGGCAGCAATGAAAAGGACAGCTATTTCACTCCACAGCATTTTGTAAGCTTCTCTGCTTGATGCACAGTTCTGAAAAAGATAGTTTTGTAAGAAACACGAAACATTTGCGTATGATGCCTGACAAAAATGTTTTCGCAAGCAAATGTTTTGCTTTGTTAGAGATAAAATATATGGATCTTTTAAAAATAATGTCATAATATTCTTGACATATTTTAATGGCAAAGTGAGTTATAATCCAAGAGCATGCGCCATTTGTGTCTTTATAATTTTAAAAAATACCACCAAGTTCACATTAGCTTTCACCGTTGATTCTACAACACGTAAGCACAAATTTAACTTAAATATATTTAGTATTTTAGAATTTAAAGATGCAAAGCTCTAAATAATTCTAAAAATTTCGATACTAATTTATTCATGTATGTGTTGTATTATTTTCACAATTTGTATTATATTCATTGAAATAGTTCTTTTATTAACACTGAAGAACATAACATTTTTAGTTTTTAATCTTGCACTGAGATTATTATGTAATGAGTTCAAAACTTACTTCAATTGCAACCACACTATAGTTTGAATATAACTCTCTCACAATTGGTGATTTAGCTCTGTTGAGTATTTTCATAACTTTTTTGGGCTCAATTATGACATCATTTTCTAAAAGCTGGAAGCATGAGCTTGTGCTATAAAGTAAATGGAAACAAAATATTTCTATCGTCGAATAAAAATAACATAGTGTAAATACATTAAAATTTCAAAATTATATGAATCAATAATTCACATATAAAGAGTATGAAGAAACTGAAAAAGTTCTATTCAAAATATATTAGAAATATTTTAGAACTACACACAATAAATATTTATGCAACTTTTTTTCCTTGAGATCCAAATACTTAAAAAATTTTTTGGTGAAAGTTTCTGATACTTTATTGAATTTGCATATGTCCAATTACTTCGGATTATATCAAATACATATTTTTTACAGCGGCTTACAACCTTTTTTGCATTAAGGGAAAGATGGAGGTAAAACTGGGATCTTTTGTAAATATATATGTACCGTAAATAATTTTGAGTCAGACGACAAAAGTATAAAAAATAACTCTGAAAAAAAAAGGTTATAAAAAGAGTTTTGTGAAAAAAAGCTTTTATTATTATTTTCTTCCTTCTCGAACTTGCAAACTATTTTGGTTTTGAAAATGGAAATATGTATGACTTAGGTCACAGAAATAATATGTTAATCTTTTTTTTAGGAAATGGTTAACACAAATTACGTAGATAATCATTTCTAGGTCTTGAAAATATCACTTAACTGATGGTTTTAGCTTCTGAGCTTAACTTTTGTGAAGTAATTGATTAATATACGATATAGTCAATTCTTTGCAATCTCTCTTCCGCTTAGTCGATCTAAAAGTGAGGCTACAGAATATTGAAAGAAGAAACAAATTAAGAACCTATGTTAAATAATAAAAATAAAAAAAACCCGCAAGGTTTAACTTAATAATTTTCAAAGCAAAAAGAGACTTTTTCTTCTTTTTTTGTGAAATATACTTCTAAATAGAATTTTTCGAGTTAAGATTTTAAGAAACCCCCTGTATTAACACGATGGGAAATTAAAAAGTTCAGAAGGTTTTTATCACACTTTAATAAAAAAAAATAAGGAATTCACAAATTTGTTATAAAACTTTAAAACTTAACTGTAGTTACCTTTCAAAATCTAGACTTCCATCATTTCTTGCGTAAAAATTAGTGTCATAAATATTCAAAGATATTGGTTGAGCAACAGCAAGTTTTAAAGACCTGTAAAAAATAACGAAGCATTTAAATTGTGGAATGTTATACAAGAAAGTTGTGTGTTAAGGAAACAAGCTTCAGTAAATGAAATGACATTCAAGATATTGCAGCTGGTTCTCACGCGTTTTCAACTAACCTCTAGGAAAATATATTTTGTTGGTAATTTGATTTGGTGACCTCATCTTGCGAGGGATCATTGACATCCATATTTGGAAATTTCATTTAAGAGTTGAAGTAAGAAGGTGCAGGATATTGATATCGTAATTGTAAGATATTTTTGAGATTGTAAAGTGTACTATTAACTTAGAGACTATGCGCTCTTATAATCAGAATTAGCTAGTTAGATTG
>BMAO01026052.1:0-23306 GCA_019973975.1 Trichonephila clavata
AAAAAAAATTGTTATGCTGTGGAGAGGAATGAAAAAAATAAAATACGATAATTATTACGAAATGTATGAGAAAGTACCTAAATAACAAAATAAATAATTATATTTCACATGAAAACATTTTAAAAACATTTAGCTTCTCATGGTATACATGGAGAAGTTTTCAAATGCACATGCATAATTCACTGATACTCATCGTAATCCAAAGCACTCATCATCCTGTGATGAATTTCAAAATCGTTTTCGTCACTGGAAGATACAATTTCAATTGGGTTTTTTTCCCGCACCATAAAGTAAGAGATAAGTTTTTGCGACGAAGGTTGGTTTGTTAGTTCTTGTAAATGTCACGATACCTAAATATGCATGATCGAAGCTCTTTTTTGAAATTTCAAACTCTTTTCGGAATTGGTATCTATTTAAGAAAATGCTTTTGCTTTTCCTTGGAAAGCTGGATCCTTGCATATATTTTATCCACTCTCAAAGAATCCATTTCTTCTTGTCCGTCTTCATAATCTATCAAATTGTTGATAATATCATGTCATTGAAAATTTCTTCTTCAATCAAGTGCGCGCTGCTAGTACGCTGAGAGAAAGCAATTGTGTGAACGTGCACTGTCGAGAGACTGTTTATAAACCAATGAACAGAGCGTTTTGAAGTTATGTATTTACATTGATAGAAACATTACAGTGGCACCTAAGCCGTTGAAATTCATATACCGCATAAAAAAAAGATCGAACAAAAAAATCGTACCAAAAAATCGCACAAAAATAAAATCCATAAAAAAAAGGACCGCACAAAAACAGGTTCTTCTGTATAGAAAATTCCACCCATACTGTTCTAAGAAGGATAGTTTACCCTAAAAGTGTAAATCTAGAAGTCATGAGCTTAACAAGTATTCACTTTTTGATTGAGGAAATTGATTTTGGGTTTATCTTTTTGAATAAACTAAAAAGTAAAATAATTTCTCCAGAATCTACAACAGAAACCTATCAAAGATGACATTTTCAAAACTTTATATGAACTACTTTTAAACCGAATCCCTTCAAATTATCTAACTTTAAAAAAGAAAAATCATTTCCCCCTGGTATATTTTAAAATTCAAATCGTCCTCTTTTTTTATCTGCTTTTAGAATTAGCAAACCAATCTAAATTGGATGTTCTGGAGAATCAATGGAATAAATACAGTTTAAGGATGCTTTTTCCCTTCGGAATCTGAGCTTTTAAAATAACGGAGCATTACTTTGGTATCACATTTTTTATACAAAAGACGCAGTTGCAAATTCATTTTAAAGAGATTTAGCTACATTTTCTTCAAAGCTTTATAGCCTACTTATAAGTAATGCCACTGTGGAAGGAGTATATATTTTTGTGATTTTATTCCATCACCACAAATGCTTCAATATAATTCAGAAATTCATAAAAAAAGACACAGCAGATTTGGTATGGGCAGGAAGAATTCGAATGTATTTTAAACAATTAAAGCATTTTAGCGTATTTTTTTAAAACAATTTTACAAAATTACCAAATTAAAAAAATTATATTTATGAATTACTAGTGAAAATCGATTCGCTACACCCATCCCCCTCTTCGTGCTACTTTGCTGCATAAGTTTCTGGTAACTCTGGCCCCTTATGTCCTTTCGTTTGAAACTGTTCAGGATCGGAAACATATGACACGCGTGTCACATTTGGCACGTGGTACAATTTTCAGTGACACTGTTCAAGTTTGTCAAATTTCGTGTAAATGGAAGTTGATAATTTTGAAATGAAGCTCTTATTGAACGAACATCTACAGCAATGAATCTCAACCTTTTTGTTTGTTGTCGCGATACACTTTTAACAATTTCAAAATTTGGCGGCACTCTAACAATAAAATTGTAGTACTCCACTTAAAATACTTTGATAATAATTTTCAATGTTAAAAATAAAATAATATGAACGACAAAGGCAACAAAATGTTAATTGAGCAATTAATTGCAAAAGGATAATACGAATACATTTAATGCAAAATTTGAACTAGATGATTTTTGATAATTTCGTTTATATATGGTAGTAAAAATGTTATCCATTCTCATTTCGTCATCTATAATAAAAATATTATTCTTTTTATATATATATATATTTGTTAGTGCTGAGAATCCGAATTCACGCAAATAAGATGTAGAATATTTCAATATTTTTAAGGCTTTTTTGGGGTTACTATGAGATAACACTTCTAATTCCAATCCAAAATGAATTGACTCACTCTTCCACATATTTTGAAATTTAATCTTGATTATTACAGAGAGAAATTAGTATTTTTCTTTATTCAAAATTAATTCATTTACAGATTTTTCGTACATAAATGGATTACGAACCAGATCAATTTTTTATCCATCTTCCACGAAAGTATAAGTTAAATATATCACGAAGACCCTTAGTTGATTTCTATAAAACATTCGAATGATCCGGTTCGGATTTTATTATTTTTTCAGAGTATAATTTAATAATTTTCAAAAAATTAGTGGCACACAAAGAGTCGCGGTACAAATGGTTGAGAATCACCGGTCTAGACAAGACGACCAGATGTTGAATAGTTGGACAACAGGTAGACTCAAGTGGGTAGACTCACCAGGCTACCTGCTGTAGGGACCTCGAGTTTCGAGAAATGTGGTGTCCACTCTGTAGAAACAGTTCACAGAGACAGAACAGTGGTCTGCCGACCTTGTCAAGGCCAGAAAAAGAAAACAACATCGGCTCAAGACCGTTATTAAGACTTCTAGCCAAATGGATAGGTATGAGAGAAAAACACAACTGTCTCACAACCAGTATAATGCAACAGGAGCATCCATTTTACTGATAATAATTACCTAGAGACTTAATGAAGGTAGCCTGTATGCCAGGCACATTGTATTCTGCATCTCTTTGACTATGAACCACTAAAAGGATTGTTTTAGTGAGATGATAAGAACACCTGTCTTGCATCGAGGATGACTGAGGCTGGTTCCCTTCAGTTATGAGTCGCGATTCAATCTGGACAGAGACTCAAGACACATTCTCATCTGGAGAGAACCCAAGAATTGATATCGGCCCTCTAACATTATCGAAAAGGACCACCATGGTTGAGGTGGTCTGATGGTTCTGGGCAGGCATCGTGCAGAAGGGCATACCGACTTTCATTTATTTGATAGATGAACTCTAATAGATAAGTAGTTCAGGACGAGATACTTGCACTCTCTAGGTCACACTTTTCCATGAAGCGTATGACCGGATTTCATGTTTAGGACGAAAACGCATACCCATACAGGGCTCAGTTGGAGGGCGAATACCTCCAATCGGAGAATATTGAACGATTGGAGTGGCCTGCGATGTCCCCTGACCTTATTCCATCGAATACGTATGGGCGTTCTTAGACTCTCAGCTACAGCTCAAAGACTGGCTCCAATGACCATCGATGAGCTCAAGAGTACCCTGATGCAAGAGTGTTTGTGGTTGCTTCAGGGGTTGATAAGGACCCTGGTAAACAATATGAAACACCAATGTGAAATTTGTGTAGCTGTCAGAGGCGATCACTCACCCATAAGACATGTTTTTCTCTGACTGACAAGGTGTCAATCAGTTGCTTTGCTGGACAAATGACCAATTTCCTCATTTAGGGTACAGGCTGTGCCGATTTTTGTTTTTCCATAAATTAGTCTTATATTGAATGATATTTTGGTCAAGTTTGTTTCCATTGCTTTATTATTTTTTTACTGCAAAAAAGAGCATTCGTCCATTTGATTGTTTTTACCAGTGTACAAACATATGTGCTTTAAGAGTGAGCATTTTACCTCAGAAACACATGTTGTAAGGACTGAGATGTTCTCTCAGTCCCGCATAGAGCTGTGGGAGGAAGGGAAGGATGATTAGCCCATATCAACAATTATATATTTATTGAACACACTTTATCAACACAATTCAAATAATTTCTACGAGAAGACATGTTCTCAATCTAAGCAATATGTGGAAAAATAACGAGATGCGCGAATTATGAGATGATGATGAATGCCCAGAAGAACCGAGCTCTTCCGAAGAGGTTTAGAGCTACAACCGATCCTCGGGAAACAACACCCTCACGTCCAGTTTTTATCATAAAAAAAAAATAATCAAAATAACATTTTAAACAATTCCAACTTTTTAACAAATACAAAACAAATAATAAAATTATACAAAACAAATGCACCTAAAGACACCCCCCCCCCCCCAAAAAAAACAGGAAGCATAAAAATTACATTAAAAAAAAGTTTCTTTGGAATCAAAATTTTCAGTTGATGACATACCACTTTCTGTTGATATTTTCCCGTCATTTGGTTTCTTCAGTTTTCAGAAAAAGGAAATGATCATCGGAAGGAGGATTACTTTTTTTCCAGATCTCCTCCCCCATTTTTTTTTTTTTTAAAGAAGCATAAAAGAAGATAGCAGCAGTTAAAAATAAATAAATAAATAAAGAGAGAAAAGGAGGGAGATACGTTATTGAATTTTATTGGAGATATAATTTTTTGCGAAAAAAAAATTAAATTAAATTAAAATTAAAAAAACAGGAAATTAACCTGAAAGTACACGAAAATTGTTAACCAAGAGTTAAACCAGGAAGCTGCAAAATGTTGTGAAATTATAAATAAGGTTTAGAGATAAAGAAAAAAAAGAGGGTGAAAAAAAAAGGCAGGAAACGTTTGTGGAAGAGGAGGGGAAAAACCGCTTGTGTGTGACCACAAAAGAGTACGACCAAACCCACCTAAGGAATCTGATCCCGGACTGTAGAGGCAATTTTAATACACACATTATTTTAGTTTAGAGTGAATGGAGGGATTTTAACGATAGATTGGAACCAGGCTTTTTTAGCATTTTGAGATGGAGAGATCAAATGGAAATCTTAGTCAGAGGACATGCGAATACATAATGGTCAGCGTCCCCACAGAACCACAAAGACAATTGGAGTAGCTTTGAATTTGAAGCGATGCAAATAAGAAACAAATGGTCCATGGTTTGTTAAGAATTGGGTAACGTAACTGGAATGGGGATTAATATCTAAACTGGGTTTGGGAAAGAAGAATTTGACTCTTAAGCAGTATTAGAGTTTGACCACCAACTCTCCAGTCCTCAATTAATTTGTTTTGAAGGATTTTGATGACATAAGAGTGAGGAGCGGGGACACTCACCTCAACACCATTAGTAGTAGCGACTTTAGCAAATGATCTGCAATATCATTAAATAAATTATTATTATGAGCCTGAACCCAGAAAATATTATAAAAGTTGCGGTACATAGAGAGTTTATTCTAATTAAATTAAGATAGAGGCAGATTTATTGTTAGGACTTTAAGGAAAAGAATGGACGATAAACTATCAGTGTAAATAATAATTTTAACATTTTTAGCAACCGCCCATAGGACGGAGAAGCCGATCGCAGACAATTCCACATGGAAAACAGTATTGTAGTGTTTTAATTTAAAAGAATAGGTCCCCCACAAAAAGGGACCCTTGATAAAAAATGCACACCTCAAACCCGGTCTCAGTTCCAATTTTGGATCCGTCGGTGTACACCTTCCACTCATTAGGCCCTGTATTTGATTAAAAAGAATAATTCTATTATGAGCTTTCACAGAGTGGAGAGAAATAAATTTTCAATGGAATGACAATCAATAATATTGTTAAATTCAGGGTTTCGAAGTTTCCAGATTTGGTATTTAAGAAAAGCTTTATTAACAAGACTTTAAATATCGACCCTCTTATTTCGGGATCAAATCTACTATTACAATTATCTGAGCAATATTAAAACTTTAGTGACCAATTGTGCCACTCATTCTTTCATCTATCTAATCTCTGAAATGCACTATGAAAATAGTATAATACCTAATCAGTAGCAATCTATCCTTCTCCTCGCATTCTCTCCCTTCAGCTTGAAAACCTTGACTGTATATATCCAACCTAATCTGAATAATCAGGTTTTCTTCTTCAGAGGATTGGCTGTGAGTAAACTCAAATTGATAGACTAAAGATTTCCCAAGAGGATTATATTAAAGAAAGGACACGAATAGATCCTTCACAATGTGTTCGAATTCGCACTGCTTGAAGTTACATAGGGTGTCCGAAAAATAAGACTACTTTTTAAAAATTAATTAAAAAACTAAGATTATCATTTACAGTTTTTATTCTTCCAAACAGAACATTTTTAAGATTCTGTTTTGTGAAATGAAAACTAGATGGCGCCATTTGCCGTTTTTCAGCCTTAGTGATTCAAAATAGCTTCACTACAAGAAAAAGCATAAATTGTAGCATGGTTTATCGAATTTAAACCTGCAACACGAGTACAGCATAAATTTGGTACCAGCCCACTTCAGTTTGGAAATAATAAAGTTCCGTGGGCGATGGATGGAAAGAGGAAGTCCAATAGCATGGTCACTCCAGTTTCTAGATATAACACCTTTTTGACTTCTTGTAGAGATACGTAAAAAACATTGTTTAATCTTCAATTAGAGACATTAATGAAATGAAAGTCGAATGACAGTGGCCATTTCGGATTGTTGATTAGCAGTTGTTCATAGAAACATGACTTTGAATCTCGTACAGACTCGATGTTGTTGCCACGCAACTTTCGGTGAGCACATTGAAATTGTGTAATAAAGCATTATAAAAAAGCTTTACTATTTTCTTTGTGAAACAAAAAAACCGACTTGATAAGCTTTGTTTGATTTTTTTGTAATTAAAATTTGAATGTGTTGTCATACCTTTCAGATACCTGGTATTTCTAGAGAAAAGGAGATGGATTAAAAAAAGATAATGTGTGTGGATACTTCATAAAATGTTAATCTCTGTGTTTTAAAACATTAAACTAGAAGTAATCGCAAGTCTAGTTCCCAGGCTCTGGCGTAGCTAGTCCTGTATTAAAGTTCTTTGGGGCCCTTCTAGAGGTCCTTTAACGTTTTCCGATTTTGCTTAAGCGTTTTGGGGCCCGAATCCTTGATATGGCTGATACGGTGGTAGCTACGCCCCTGCTGTTATATGACCAGCACTTGAAGATTATTTGACTGATCGTTTATTTAAGTCGTATATTCAGAGGCAACATTATGGCCACTGGCAATGGGCTTTACAATTCTAAACCATGCTCAAGTGACGAAGATGATATTTGAAGTAGTGCCTCACTCTCAAAACTTCCACACCACACAAACGTATGAACTTTGAGCCTCGACAGTTTTAATGTGAATCAGCCTCTTTACACAGTGGATATCATTGCATTGAATCGTCTAAGATATTATGTACACTACGGCCATTAAAACTGCAACACCATGAAGGAGAGATGATTTAAGCGTCAAATTCGTATGAAAGGACGAAGATACTGAGATACATTCAAATGATTAGTACAGATAAAACGATTGCTTGAAAATACGGGTTACATGTGCAGAGAAGCACGTGGTGAATAAATCGTGCTATAAGTTACCAACGTAATAAAAAAAAACTGGAATTCAGTTCTAAAAAAGAAAAACTGTCTTCAGGGGCGGCTCTAGGGCCGGACAAACCGGACCCATGTCCGGGGCGGCATTTGGACCAAATTTTAAAAATACTTTTATTTTTTTGTTATGGAAAATTTAAAAGTTAAAGTACACTATCTAGGGAAAAATATTCAGAACGAGATAATATCTTTTTTATATGGGAATATTAAATTATATATTGTTCATAAAACTAAACAAGCTAAATATTATTCGATAATTTTAGATTGCGCCCCTGATGCCAGCAAGATCGAACAAATGACATTTATGGGAAGATATACATGTATTCAGAAATCTAATTCTAACGAAGTTATCGTTAAAACTAATGCGAGGTTTTTGGTTTCCTTCCAGTTGAAAGATTAACTGGAAGAGAACTTTAAAACTTAATAGTTGAGAAACTTAAAAAAAATTAGGACTAAATTTTCTAGATATGCGACGATCAGACCTACAATAACGGAATGAATATGAAATGCGAGAAATCAGGGGCTCAATTTAAAATAAGAAAGTTAAATCCGCGAACAATCTGTGTGCCATGTAGTAGCCACACTTTAAATTTGGTCGTTAATGACATGGCAAAAGCATCCTTAGAAGCCTGTACTTTTTTTAATATAGTTCAAAACAAATTTTTTCCCCTTCAACTTTGCATTGGGTTATATTATTAAAATGTATAAAGGGCATAAAACTAAAGTCACTTAGTGTAAATAGATGGGAAAGCTGAATAGAGGCTATTAAACCCTTAAGTTATCAATTGGGAGGTTTTTATGATGCTTAATTTTTATAATAATGCTGAAATTGACAACTCTATAAGAGATGAGGTATCTGGATTATTAAATTCTACTTAATAATTCAAGTTCCTGTGACCATCATTATTTGGTATAAAATCTTTAATTCCATTAAAATCCAAAAAGCAAGCTATTGCAAACAAAATATTACGATCTACCATCTAATATGGAACTTTCAAGAAATTGTAAATAATTTTTTAAGGATGTGACTTTTGATAAAATGCACTGTGATGCAAAATAACTGGCCGTCGAGATTGATATCTATGCTAACTTTGAGGTGACGCAGCCACGTCACAGAGTTCGACGGGAAATGTAAATTTTAATTATGAAGCACGAGATGATCCGATGGAATATCCTAAATTAAAATTCAAGATAGAATTTTATTTTTTTACATAGAGCGAAGCAGTTAGTGCATTGGAACGCAGATTTAATTTAATGAGTACTGACAGTAATTGTTTTCAATTTTTGTACAATATATATGATTTAAGAGATACCCTTAAAACTTTAATTGATTAAAACTGTAAAAATTTAGAAATGATGTTGACCAACGGAGAATCATTGAATGTAAACGCGCTTGATTGAGCGAATATTAACGTCTCACTGTTCAGCTACACCAGGGCTTTTGGGGACGGTCAGCGTAATTTTGAACCATGGTCAAGTGACGCGGACGACACCTGAGCTGGCACCCCCTCTCCTAACTACCACACCAATGGGAGGACGTTTGAGCTCTCGACAGATTTTACGTGCATCGCTCCCCTACACAGCGGGTCTTCAGTGGTACTGGGATAGCACTCATGACATGCTAGCCACGATCCGATGCCTAGACCAATTGGCTACCGCTGTCACTGACCAGATGAGATAGTCAGTTTCAGCTTTTGCAGCCAAAAAAAAAAGCCCAGTTGAAGTTTTAAAATTGATTTCTGTTTTTAAAATTTGCTCCAAATCTTGCTATTGCATTTATTTTACTTTCTTTGCTAATAAATTTGGCAAGTGTAGATATTAGTTTCCAAAATTAAAATTAAAAAAAATTTCTTACAGTTCACAAGTTCTAAAGATAGATTAAATGGCTTAGCTACATTGGCTATCGAACATGAAATAGCTGAAGAAATTGATCAGAAAGTTTTCAGAATTAAAAGTAAGAAAAAAACAGTGGTAATTTTTATATATGTTTTAGTTTTTAATATATATAAATATATATTAAAAACTAACTATAAACTCTATCATGACTATAGTTATCTTAGGTATATAACTATTTTTGATATCTATATATATAAAGCAGAAAAGCGACTCACTCACTGACTGACTGACTAATCACGAAATCTCTGGAACTATTCAACCTACAGACTTGAAATTTGGTAGACATGTTCCTTTGATAGAGTAGACATCAGCTAAGAAAGGATTTTCCGAAATTCGAAACGCAAGGGGCGTTACGGGGGTTAAGGGCTTTAATAATAATTGTTTTCATGTTTAAACTACTTGATGTACAATCTTGAAATTGAGTAAGCGGATTCCTTTCAGAGAGTAGAGATCCGCTACAAAATGAGTTTGCTGAAAATCGACCCCCAAGTGGCGTTGCAGGGGCTTAGGGGGCGTTATACATAATTATTTCCATTTTTAAACTATTTGACGCACTGTCTTTAAATTTGATATATATATATAGAGATTCCTTTCGTAGAATAATGATCAGTTACAAAACGGGTTTTGTGAAAACAGACTTCTGAGTGGCGTTGCGGGGATTAAGGGGCGTAATAGATAAATATATCCGTTTTTAAACTACTTCACCTACCTGCTTGAAAATTGGTAGGTAAGTTTCTTTCCTGGAGTAAATATCCGCTACAAAATGGGTATTGGGAAAATTGACCCCCGAGGGGTGTTACGGGGACGGGGGTTTAAGGTGCGTCATAAATTCCTATTTTTAAGTTATTAGACGTACAGTCTTGAAACTTAGTAAGCAGATTCCTCTCATAGGGTAGAGATACGCTAAAAATGGGTTTCGTGAAAATTGCTCCCAAGTGGCATTGAGGGGACTTAAGGGCGTTATAGATAATTATTTCCATTTTTAAACTATTAGACGCACAGTCTTTATATTTGATAAAGAGATTTCTTTCATACAGTAGATATCAACTATAAGAAGGTTTTGTGAAAACAGACCTCTAAGTGGCGTTGCAGGGGAATAAGTGGCGTAAGAGATAAATATTTTCGTTTTTAAACTATTTGACCTACCTGCTTGAAAATTGGTAGGAATGTTTCTTTCATGGAGTAAATATCCGCTACAAAACGGGTTTGGAGAAAATTGGCCCCAAGGGGTGTTGCGGGGGGTTAAGGGCAGATATAAATAATTATTTCTTTTTTTAAACTATTAGACTCACAGTCTTGAAATTTGGTTAGCAGATTCCTCTCATAGGATAGAAATACACTGCAAAATGTGTTTTGTGAAAATCGACCCCTAGGTGGTGTTGCGGGGGTTCAAGGGGCGTTATTGCTAATTTTTTTGCATTTTTAATTAATTGGACGCACAGTCTTCAAATTTTGCTAAGCAGATTCCTTTCATAGAGTGCAATTCCCTACAAAATGGGTTTTGTGAAAACAGACCCAGAAGTGGCGTTGCGGGGGCTCAAGTGGCGTTATAGACAATTATCCCCATTTTTAAACTGTTAGACGTAGTCTTGAAATTTGATAAGCAGATTCCTTTCGTAAAGTAGAGAACCGCTACAAAATGGGTTTCGCGAATATCAACTATCAAGTTTAATTTTGGGAGATTAAGAGGCGTAATCGATAAATATTTCCATTTTTAAACTATTTGATCATCCTGCTTGAAAATTGGTAGGCATGTTCCTTTCATGAAATAGAGTTCCTCTAACAAAGAGTAAAATGAAAATTGACCTCCAAAGATGTTTGCGAGGGGTCAAGAGGAGTTACAGAAAAAAATTCCTGTTTTTAATTGTTAGACCCATATACTTGAAATTTGTTAAGCATGTTTCTTTTGTTGAATAGGGATCCACTAAGAATAAATTTTAAGCAAATCAAGTTCTGGGGGGTTGCAGGGGGTTACTGGGACGTATTGACAAAAAAAATTACTTTTTTCGAGCTACAGGACTATAATAATGAAATTTGGTTTGCATTTTTCTTTTGTTGAATTGAAATCCGCTGAGAGCGGTAATTTTGGAAAACGGCTCTCAACGGGATTACGGGGATATTTATAGTAAAACTTTTGCTTTTTTCTGTTAGATTTAGACTTGAAATTTGGCTTGCATGTTCAATTTACGGAGTAGAGATCCACCGAAAATTGGTTTTGCGGGAATCCACTTGGTTTTTGAGTTACGAAAGAGCAAACATCATTCTACGCTTCAATTTTAGAGATTTTTAGAAAATACAAATTAGATGAGTTCTGCCCTTTTTTTTTTATCAACAGGTGACAGTTACAGGTATAAGTATATTTTTCAATTCAATCGAATTCTTAATGCTAGGACTTAGATATCAATAATTTATACATATATATAAGCAGTAAAAATTTATAAAACATAATGAAATACCCAGCGAAGCGGGTGGGTAACAGCTAGTATATATATATATATATGTGTGTGTGTGAGAGTGTGTACAGTTAGCTCCCTTTTGTCTTCGCAAGGAGTATTCAAATTTTTATAGGTGTGCATTTATGAACAATTTTTATCTTTTTTAGTAATAGTTCTTTTTTTTTATTTTGGGGGAGAGGGGCGGCATTTTTCATTTTTGTCCGGGGTGGCAAAATTGCTACAGCCGGTCCTGCTGTCTTTTATAATATTTATTTGTTTATTTATGTACATAAAAAGATTTTATAAAGAAACTTAAAAATAAAATATTATATAATATAAAAAAATTAAAAAGTTTAAGATTTTAAGTCAAATTTTTTTATTTAAAGCATAATATAATGCTCACAAATTCATTCCTCCTTATCGGTTCTTATAGGTGCTCGAGAACGTTTGACTGGCCTTATTTCAAGATCGAGCTTGTTTCACCAATAAGTTTCATTGCACTTCTGGTAGATATAGATTTTTTAAAAAATCTGTTAGTAAAGATTTTTTATTCTTGCTTGAAAATCTTTATAAATTTCTTCATAGGCAGATAAGCAGCTTTGAAGATTTCTTTTACTCTTTCTCAGGAGGGTAAGTTTCGAAAAATAAGTTCCATCTGTGTTGCCGTGTCCAAATATTTTTTGATACCATTCAAAGTGATATTTTTGGTTTCTTTATTGAAAAAAGTGAGAGAGAAATCTCTTTAAAATTTTCTCCAATCAGTAATATTTCAGACATAACTGTCACCAAATCTATTTCGTTATAATTTCATATACTATATATTTTCCCCAATTCTAAAATACCACCAACAATTATATTAGAGAATCTATCACCTCTTTAGCGTATGTAAGGATTAGCGTATTTATTATATTCACACTGAATTGGCTCAGCAACATTTTCCTGTCTCTGACCATTTCCAGTAATAAAGTTTCCCAGAGAGCATTTAGAATCAACTGGCGCATTTCTTTTTGGGTCGACCCGATAATTTTAAATTTTAAAATTGAAATTATATAAACTTCGACAAAATTTTTTAGAAATGATCGAATTGTAAAAATTAAAACATGGCGGGCCAGACAGCAAACATGAAGATATGAATGGGTAATTTTCTAAATGAGTGAATGAGTGTTTGTTAACGTCGCTCCATAAATCAACATGAAAGCTACTGGCGACTACATCCTTGTCAAGTGACGAGAATGATATCTGATTTAGTACCCCTCGTTCCTAACTATGACATCTCGCCAACGGGAGGACATTGGGCCTCGACAGAATTTAGCGAGTATCAGCCCTCTACAAAGCAGGTCTTCTGTAGCACTGGGCTCGAGTTCGTGAGACTGGCAACGAATTCGTGATCATAATTACTAGGCTACCATGGCCACATTTTAAAAGCAAAAATAAATAAATAAATAATTATCATAATAATAATAATAAATAAACGTTCGTTTTTTGGCTGGATTGTCGTGTCGGCCACTGGTTGGCGAGATTTTTTTCTCGCCGAAAGACTGACTCACAAAAAGATGTACGTTTTCTTGTTTTTCTGGGAACATTCCTTCTGCCACACACACAAGTAAAAAGGATTTAGTGAAATCGATAAATGGTGTTGTTATGAGCCATATGTTTCAGGTGGTTTGAGTGGCTGGAGCGTAGCTGTCATTCGTGAAGATACCACGTGGTCAATCTCGACGAAAACCATATGTAACGCGGATTCAGTCTTTTATCTTGATCTTGGCTTCGGCGTAAGTGCCGTGGTTTACTAGGATTTTTATCTCGAATGTGTTTCAGTCGAATATTTTAATTTGTTAAAGATTGTTAAGTTTATGTTACCAACAAATCCAGGAAAAGACATTTATGGACCGCCCCCCCCCCCAGAATTATTTTTATAACATCATACACACGCATCGATATGGTAAATGGTTTTCCTTCCGTGGCTAATTAATGAGCTATTCGAAAGCTGACTTTAGTTGCTGCTTCGTTAACTTTAGTATTAACAGCACACATTTAAATATGTAATGCAACAATAGAGGCAAATCGAAGATTTCATATGTTTAAAAAAGGAATTTAAGATTTATAAATTTTTTAACCCTTTTGTTCTAGATTATTCTGCGCTATAAAATTTTTGTATTATTTCTTTTTATGATTAAAAGCGCTGATTTAATGTTCCGAACAAATAATTCCTTATAATCGAATATATTCTGTCATCCCTTTATCATTCAAGACAGATTTTTTCCACACCCTTATCTCAAACTTATCTCATCTATAATTTAACTAGGAGAATCACTCATCGGCTTCTCGTCTCACTTTTCTCAATGAACAAAATAATCCTTAATTCTCTATTCACTGGTTTCTTGTTAATTAATCAACAGGAGCTTGCCGCTTTGCTCTTTATACAGTAGTTTGCTTTTCGGAAGAATAACAAAGATGATTCCGATGCCGCGCGCGTTCCATAATTCTCTCATTCACTTTATTTGAGTATATTAAGCAATAAAAGCAGTTATCCCTTAAAGAATATGGATAAATCTATGTTTCTCATTGATTAAAAACAATTAAAATTAGTGTTAGGATAACCGTTCATAATTCTAAATATTTATTAATTTTATAAAAATCTGTGTGAATTACAAATTACCGTAAAATACGGCGTATAGAACGCGCACCACACTCTTATGTATAACTATAGATATACATAAGAAAACTATAGATATCTGGCGTATATAACGCGCACCTATTCTTTTAAACTGCTATTTTAAAAAAAATTACAGGTATATTCGCCGTATAATGCACACTCTCTTTTTTATGAGGAAACCTGAAATATTCACGTATGCTCTTATGTTTTGAAGTCATTTTTCGAAGGTATTATCCAAGCTTTCGAAGAAAAAATAGTGTACTTCTAGAACTACAACCCTTTATGTTCATAAGGAATGTAATTTCTTTAAATAAGCACACAGTATTTAATTTTTCTTATGCTCATTTTTTAAAAGCTATCACACCAATTTTATAACTGGCGTATAATACGCACCTGTAAATTTCGATCAAACTTCTCGTGTTAAAAAAGTAAGCGTTATTCGCCGGATTTTATGGTATCTGTAATTACAGTTTTTAATATTTTTAATTGTTAAAAGTTAAAGAAAGAACACCAAGATTCAATGAATTTGTGTTCTATTTCAATGAAAGCGTATGCACAGTAAAATTTCTCATGGAAATTCTCGAAAAGAATTGCGTGCAACTCTTTATTCCTGATAACAATAACATGCCGTACAGTAAAAAAAAATAATGATAAAAGTTTCTATGCTTGTTTTTCAAAACAAATGTTTGCTACTTTATAGATACTTTTTTGGATTTTTATTTAGATCGTTTACTTGCACTTATCACATTGTACTTTACACGCACACACATATGTTGTGGTGTAGTTAACTATTACCTATTTGCCCTAGATATTTTTTTAATAACTTTATTTATTACTGGAACTCTGTTTTTCTGTTTTGAGGCCATCAATCTCACCTTTGCACAGAGCCCTTGCTCTATTTTAACTGGTTTTATTTTATTCCTCTCTCTATAATACATATATACAGTATTATAAAAACATAATTCTTTTTTTTTGTATGTAAAATGTGTATCCTTTTTAAAAATATTCTTACATAAATTTACATTCTTTTATAAAAACTTTTTGATTTTATAAATGTGTATTCTAAATTGTATTGAATTGTTCCATAAGGGCTTGGAATTCTGTATTTTATAATTTCAGTTTAATTATATAGCTCGCGTAACCTGTTTTATTATCCATGTATAAATATGTTACTTATGTCTATTAGTTAGAAAGAAAAAAAATTTTTTATGTATAAGTTTATATACGAAAAAAAAATTCTTCATCTAATCAAGACACTGAAGTATTGGAAAATCATTCACTGAAAAAAAACTTTCTACTGTTTAAAAAAATCAGGATTTTTTAATGTTATAAGCTAAGGGCTTGTTCTTTTGCACAAATGTAAGAGAAATATAATTTTACGAGGGGATGAATAATGAATATTCTTATTCATGTGATAAAAAAGAATTAACTGAAATATAATTTAATTTTATATCTTTTAAAAGGAAAAATAACATATAATTACTGGAAAAAATTAAGAACTACAAACTGCTATTGTAATAAAAATGTACTGGAAATAGCGGTATATCCCTTGTTTAAAAAATAGATCTTGTCTTGTTCAGTTACGTTGTTATGTAGATTACAGTTTATTTCGTATTAATTAACGCTTTTCTGCTATTTAATTGTCTATTGATAACTACACAAGATGAATTGATCGTTGATGGAAGGACGTGAAATTTTGGAAAAAATTATGGTTTCAAAAAACTAAAAAACACTCTTTTATAGTTAATCGAACTAAGTTGCAACTTAATCTTTAGTCGCCAAATATGGAAATGGGATTTGAAATTCGTCGCCAGATACGGAATGGGATCTGAAAATGGGAAATCGTTAATCCTGATGATCTTGTGATCAGGACAATGGAACAAAATTATTAAATTATTGTATTGTCATTGGTCCTAACAAAATGACAAGTGAGCAAAATTTAGAATTAATCTGACCTTTTAAAGTTGGTAAAAATTGAGTTCAAAGATTCCGTTAAATAAAAGTGAAGCTTATTAAAGGGTGTTGAAGATATATTCCTTATTTCATCGACATATATTTTTAACAAGTCTTCTTCAATGCCTAAGAGTATGGCTAGCTTAACTCTAGCACCAAAAAATCAGCTAATGTTTAATCTTTTATGTCGAAATTCATCTTATAGAATTTTGTCTATTAATTAATACAAATCAGCGAAAATTATAAATACATCTACAACACAGCTTCTTAAAAAGGTACCTTCGACCCCTTGGGGTCCTTGCGACTGCAGAGGGTATCCGCGGCAAATTAAGATTAGTTTGGGGTGAGTAGACAACATTAGGGGGTCTGCGAAGGATTTAATACTAAGTAAAATTGTTATGAACGTTAAAACGAATTTGCAATTATTTTTACGAGTTAAAAAATTTTAGATTAAAAGTTAAGAAATTTTAAAGTAAAACATTATAGATAGGTACCGCAAAATCCGGTTTGTAATGCGTACTTTTAACACAAAAAATTAGAACGAAATTTATGGGTGAGAGTTATATGCCGATTATAAATATGAGAGCTTCAAAAATTTTTAAAAAAAAAGATGAGCATAGAAAAGAATTAGACTTTTACGTACACTGGTGTCCAAAAGTTAAGCATAATTGATAATTATGTGAATAAAGAAGGAACTGTAAATCAGAATGGTGGGAAACGTGATATGCGAGTGTAAAATGGTTATAAAATAAGGAAGCAAATCAAAAGAATGATAATATTAATTTTATTATTAAATTAGCAGTTTGAAAGAAAACTGAGCATAGCAAGGATTACACTTTAAAGAAAAAATGAACGAAAACATTAAATAAAATACTGATGCTGCTGTTTAATAAAGCGTGTGGTCACCTCTGACAGCCAGGCAAGCTGCTCAGCGATTTACCATACTTGCTATGAGATGATGAATGAGTTGTGGGCTCAAACGGTTCCAAGCTTCTTGGAGAGCTCTCTTCAGTTCTGTTACGGAGCTTAGTGGGTGCGAAAAGACTGCAATTTGTCCCCGAGCATAACCCATACATGCTCGATAGGATTTAGATCAGGGGAGTTCGCAGGACACGACATGCGCTGGATGTTTTTCGTTTCAAGGAAGTCATCAATCAGCACCACTCGGTGACATGGCGCATTATCATCCATGAATATGAAGTCAGGACCGACAGCACCTCGAAACAAGCGAACATAAGGCTCAAGAACTTCGTCTCTGTATCTTTGAGCAGACCCCGTGTCAAAGAAATGGAGGTCTGTGCGGCCATCCATCCTGATGCCTGCCCATACGATTACTCTCCTTGATGGAAAATGATGTCTTTCCGTTATGTTTCTTGGTTCAAAACGTGTTCCACGTTCTCTCCATATCGTTACCCGCCGAGAATCACTACTCAGACTAAACCGGGACTCGTCACTGAACATCACATTGGCCCACTCTCCACACTCCAATGTTGATGTTTCAAACTCCAGTTCAAACGAGAGCGTTTATGCGCAGACGTGAGGGGAATGCAAACTGTTGGTCTTCTGGCATACAGGCCAGCATGATAAGTCTCCTGTAAACAATTTGTCTCGAAATTCGTAATCCTCTGGCGACTGTGAGCGCCGAACCCAGTACTCTGGCAGTACTGCCCCTCTGACGTCGCGCACCTATTACCAGATATCGGTCTTGGCGAGGGGTTAACTCTTGGTCGACCTGATACTAGTTGTCGGCTAATATCTCCCGTTCTTTGAAACCTCTGCCACAGTCTTGAGATCACAGACTGGTCCACTTTCAGAATTCGCTCTTTGGTTTGTGATCGTGAGGATTCCAGCATTCCAACGATTCTTCCTTTCGTAAACATGTCCAATCGGTGTCTTTGTGCCATCATTCACCTTGTTTGAGGGTCAACAACGTTCCTTCGCACAGCAGTTGCGCGAAACTTGTCTGAACTGCCTATGCTGCGTGAATCGGTTTCTTCGCGTTCCGACATGCGCCGGTGTTTCGCTCAGGACGTAGTCGACTGAAAGGTTTTGCATAAACCCAATGTTTTTTCTTCACCCAATTAATATCCGCAAGAAATTAGGAATAATTTTACGAATATTTACTCCATGTTTTTCGCATTTTACGATTTATCCTTAACTTTTGGACACCAGTGTACATCGAAATACTGTTCATTGAAAAGAATTGACATTCCTTACGATTTTAAACAGTTGTATAGTTCTAGAAGTACACTATTTTTTTCGAAAGCTTGAAAATACCTAGAATAAATTACTTTAGAACATAAGAGCATTGCGATCGTATATTTCAGGTGTCTTCGTAAAAAATGAGGTGCGCGTAATAGAGCAAAATACCTGAAAATTAAAAATTGTAGCTTGAAAATATAAATGCGGGTTATGCTCCGAATCTTACGATGGATAGAATACAACTAGTGACAAACGTCATATGGTGGAATTCGTTCCGATCGTGTGTGTATAGCCCCTCCCGATGTACGTGGTGGCGTAACGTACACCCCCGCAACCCTGGGCCTCTTGGGGGTCCAAAACCTAACTTTGCAGGGAAGGTCAAATGTTCTCCGTTACTCCATTGCATGTACGAGTAGATTTAAATTGGAATGAAATTTCGCCGCTTCATGTAAAAATCTGTCTAATATATGGCAGTTTAAAAGAGTGTATCTAGTCAACAGCTTAATTTTGTTTTGTACATAATCCCGAAGTGTGAAGTGAATGCAATAAATGTTCCGTAGTTTTTTAACAGAAAGAACCATTATTCTTTGTTCTGTTTTGATGATAAAGTACGTTACGTATCTCTGTTGTGGTTTCATTAGGAAAAATCTGAAATCAATTCGTTTTCTTTCGGCCACTTGCAAGAAAAACAATATTGCATCGAAAACAAAAACTAAAATTTAAATTAAAACATGACAAAACCCAACACTAAAAACATTAAAAAATTACACAAAACCGTAAGAATCGAAAATGCAAAAGTCTGGAGGGAAAGCAGCCTGCGATCAGAGCGTGAGTCTCCTGGCCATCCGATATAGCAGGCTTCAATATAACGTAGATCGAAGACACATAATCTCATATCATCCTACCAGATTTACCCATCTCATTGAAAATTTTAAAGCAAAATTTGTAATTTGAATAAATACATTTTCAGATATCCCATTGTTTCATTTATTTTTACGACAACATTTACCATGCTGGGCATCAAAATTAAATTTATAATTTTTCTATTGTGCATTGAACTAGAGCTATTTCACTTGGGAGTTCATGGTCAAGGTTTTGGTGTAAAAAGTGGTCCATGGACACAGGGACGTTTTAAGGCATAGGCCAACTGGGCACGGGCCCATTGCATCGCCCTCGGTGGAGGCATCGTTTCTTTCTCGACTCTATCTTAATAAGATCCGTATAACTTTAATGGGGGTCAAATATTATTTCCGAACATATTCTCCGAAAAACAGGGAATTTCAAACTGCATGTCAACTGGCAAAAGTACTTTATTTTTACGCGATGACCGTTGTCCATGCGTAGGCCTAATATCATTTTTTATCATTAAACTCATTTAGTCGAAATGCGCCATCTCGGTCGAGCCAATTTGTTGCAAAGTTCATAGAGATTGTGAGTCATGCACATATATTTGTTTCAAATTACCGTTTGGACAACTATTTGACAATACATGCTATATACTATCTACTTTTAAAGATCTTAGGTATGGCCTACTTTTGCATAGGGTCCCATGGCCTTGAAAAATAGTCTAAGGGCGAGGGCCTCAAAGAGTCTTAGAACGTCCTTTCATGGGAAGAATAAGTTTGAGAGCCTCTGATCTATAATAAAATCGTTACAGCTATCAAAGACAAAAGGAAAAATAAATTCTATTTTTAAAAAACTAAAAAACATGCTTTTATGATCAATCGAACTAAAATGAAAAAATAATTCTTAATAAAAAATGAATTAACGAGAAAATTAATGTCATTGGGGTAAAAACGTGGGGTGTTCTATAAATATATCAATTGTTTATAGTTTCTAACTTCAATTCCGAAATGCTGAGATAGTGTAAAAATGTACCCCCCCCCCTCCCACTTTTTAATACAATGGCATTAATTTTCTCGTTAATCATTTTATTCTTTTTAGAATTATCTTTTACATTTTATTTCGATTAACATAAAGCGTGTTTTTTAAACTATAATTTATTTTTCATTTTTTAGTTCTATGTACAATAAAAAGCATATATTTTTAGTTTTTTAAAACTATCATTTATTCCTTGATGATTCATCATCTATTCATTGATCTGTGCGTCGATACGACCTGGTTTGCATAATGTAGCATCAGCCACAAATAGAGGAAATCTGGAAGAGCTTAGTTTGTGAAATACACTCCTGGCCACCGTAAATGCGACACCCTGAAGGAAGCACGCGAATAACAGGAAATTTACAACATGCATTAGCGGAGGTGAGATATGCAAATGATTAGAATTTCAGCGCAGACACACATCACACACGCCTGTGGCGCCACCTCAAAGCGCTATTAAGGCTTGGAGATTTCAAGTTCGGCAATTGTGTTTTTCTGTGGTTTTTTCAAAAAACGATCAGTTATGTCTCGTAAAAACAGCGATCAGCTTTTGATCAAGTATCCGAGTTCGACAGAGGAAGGATAGTGGCCTACCGAGATTGTGGATTATCTTTCAGGGAAATCCGTAGTCGTGTTGGACGAAACCAAACAACTGTAATGTGGATATGTGGCCGTTGGATGCAGGAGGGTACGATGGACCAACGTGGTCGATCACTTCCACCTCAGTGCACCACTTCACGTGAGGATAGACACATTGTGCGCGTGCAGTGACGGATCGCTCAGTTACATGCGAACCATTGCACAGCACATTGAGTC
Organism: Trichonephila clavata; assembly: GCA_019973975.1. Lineage (NCBI taxonomy): Eukaryota > Metazoa > Arthropoda > Arachnida > Araneae > Nephilidae > Trichonephila > Trichonephila clavata. The sequence goes on from BMAO01026052.1 coordinate 21,303, forward strand.
TGTAACGCATCATTCAGTGTCTGCACGTACCATTCGACGCCGTTTACAGCAGAGTGGTCTGTCCCAAGACATCCGTTGCTTGGTTTATCCTTGACGCAGAGCCACAGACGTCTCCGCCGCTAATGGTTTGATGAAAGAAGGATGTGGGCGGCAGAATGGAATGAATTTGTCTTTACTGACGAGTCACGCATCTGTCTGCAACACCACGATGGTCGGATTCGAGTCTGGAGACAACGTGGAGAGAGGATTCTGAACAGCTGCGTTATGCACCACCACACTGGTCATACACTGGGTATTATGGTATGGGGCGGTATTGGATATCACTCTCGCACTCCTCTAGTACGCATTGCCGGTACTTTAAACAGCCAGCGCTACATCTCCGAGGTGTTGGAGCCAGTTGTCCTTCCTTACCTTCAGGGCTTGGCCACAGCCATATTTCAACAGGATAATGCGCGACCACACATGGCATGCATTGTCCAAAGGTTCTTCGTCAATCACCAGATTGAATTGCTTCCCTGACCGGCTCGCTCTCCTGATCTTTCGCCGATAGAAAACATGTGGTCCATGGTTGCTCAACGATTGACCCAGATTACACCCCAGTTGCCACACCAGATCAACTTTGGCAACGTGTGGAAGCTGCTTGGTCCACTGTACCCCAAGAACATGAAGTGGCGCGTTTATCCTGTAGGATAGAACCAGGTACCTTTGGATCCGAAGCCGAGTAACTTATCCACTACACCAAAATGATCACCGTGGTGCGGAGGTAGTTACTGGCTTATATAGATGGTACCGCTACAAACACATCCAAAGTCTCTTTTGAATCAATGCCGAGCGTGTGGCAGCGGTGATCTCCAACAATGGCGGCTATTCTGGCTACTGATTCTGGCAGGAACCACACTTCACAGAAGTCTATAAATTTAATCATTTGATACTTTGGTCAACATGTTATCTACAAAATAAATTTTGTTGTGCTATCTTGTCTTTCTTGTGTTGCATTTACGGTGGCCAGCGGTGTATTTCATGCAGATGAACATGTAAAGTTGTGACGGGTGCTTACGCGTTTCACTAACCTTCTCTCGCCTTCTTTAAATGTTTTATTTATTTCAACCAATCTCCTCCGAGAGCCAAAGTGTGACTTATGCAAACGAGATATTTTAGGGTTTAGCGAGTTCGAAAAAGATATAAAGGGAGAAATGAAATGAAGAGAAGGAGGTGATTTTGAAAGATAGTTTTGCTAGTGGAAATATATTCGTCGGGAGAAGACTTTTGAAAAGTATTCATTAAATCGGTTCGGACGGAACTGAAAGATAGCTGAGATTGAAGCCGCTCATTAAAGCAATCCAGATATTGAAGAACCTGCCTTAAGAAAAGGTATCAGGTCAGTTGTTTCATAAATTAAATATAAATGTGTAGCTTGATTGTACGCGTTGTTCTCCGTGGACTCAGTTAGGGTTCCGTCGTTCATAATCGAATTCTTCTCTTACTCCACTGTATTTTTGTTGGTCTTAAGGTTTGAATAGTTTTGTGTAATCTCTCATTAAGAAAGGTCAATAAATAAGATTGATTTATAAATTAGTTGTAATTAATTATGGATCCAACATATTCAGATTTAGATAATACGCGAAGGGGAGTTAATAATCATAGGGTAGTGATAGGCTACGACAAAGTAAACGATATTTTTCACTAAAAAGAGCTCAATATTGTCTCTGAAACTTGCATCAGCATTAGACACAAAAGTACGCGTTTTGATTCGAAGAGTTTCTGAGAAATTATTTAATCAGTGACCTCTGAATCAATTCTCAGCAGTTTTGGTAAATGAAGCAATTAATGATGTTTCATTCCACAGATCCGACAAGAGAATTTATAAAAACAATTTATGTCTGAGTTTAGCAATTAGAACATAATTTTTTTTTCACATGCACCAGTTTTTTTTATTTCCATTTTCGAAAAACTGACAATATTTCTATTGTGTTAAGAAATTGCTGACGCACCCTCCTCTTTCTC
>BMAO01026053.1:0-58852 GCA_019973975.1 Trichonephila clavata
AAATATAGAAATCTTATGGACGCTTTTAATACTTGAATACTGCTGGCTCAGTTCAGCTATTTAGCACAATTTCAAAAATTCTCCATACATTTGTAGTAAAGAATTTCTGAGTAATTTACCGTCATAAGAATAGTCACAAATTTATTCATTGTTTCCTAGTTTTGATGAAGCAAGCGAGGGAGACTCTTATCTCGTTTCCTACACTGAAAGTTAAATAGAACGCCTTTTTCATATTTCCTTTTCTTTCTAAAACTAACCGAAGAGCCATCAGCATGATGGAAAAAAGCAGATGGTAAAAGGACAAGCTCCAATACTCCCCCCCCCCGACTTTTTAAAAATAGATTTATAGTGCTCAGTAGACATTAGTACAGTTGGAATAGTTTTGGTAAATAACGTTATCCGTGTGGCCCATCCAGTGTATGGACAGGTTCTACTTTGTAAACAACAACATTGACTGGACCCTCACTTACTTCCGGTGTAATGTTAATCTATGGAAAAACATCGAAATTCAACTGAATTTTTGAAAATTCTATTGCAAATTTTTGAATCTTTTTTTGCACTATATGGATAGAAGATGATCTGTAGATTTCAGATTCAGTATTATATAGTATTAATTTCAGTAATCTTTTCTAAAATACCTTGTTAATTTTTTAGCTCAAAGCAATGGAGATTTTGCATTAACCGGAAGAAGAAAAGGGTACTAAGGTCTGTAGCGCCCCCATAGTAAGCTTTACGGTAGAACCTGTCCATAAGTTAGTGACACTGAGACTGCTGGGGCATAGGGTCTGGTTCCGAGCCACTGACAAGGCATAGATGTTTGTAAATATATGATATCTGTGTGGTGAGGCATAATCATCGAGCCGCAAGTCCTTTCGAGAGGTTTGTGCTGTCCCTCCAAGAGAGATGGGAGGCCCTGACCACCCCTTAGGCAGGGTGGGCAGATTTTTCCTAGATAGGGCTACTTCTAACTTTTTCAAGGTGTTGCGGTCCACACAGTCTCCAGATTAGTTGGCATTGGTGTGCCACAAATGTTTTTTTAGTATGCTTAAGGCGTACTAATAAATGCGATCACTCCAAAATGTTTCGCTGGTCCACTGGTCGATCATGATCGATTTAATATCACCCCTGCCTTGGGGTTGTCCCTCCAAATCGGGATGGAACCATGTCAAATAGTACTGTCACATGGATAGTGCTCAAAGCTACGGCTAACGACAGATATATAAACTAACTCTCTTGCCACGATGAATTTCATAGGCCTCGAGATCTAACACTGTTGATTTTGTGGCATCAGAAAAAACAACACGTCATAATTAATAGGTTCAGAGGAGAGACATTCCTTCATCTACATTTTTCTTCTTCTAGCATCTTCTACACTTTAACACAGTTTTTTTGGAGAACGAGCAACTATCTCTTTTATACTGCTGCAACAGTCTTCGTCACTGAAGGAGGCGAAAAGTTTCAAAAATCAATCCTTATTGGAAAAACTAAGTAGCAGAGAGAAATATTACACGCTTCAAGTTTATTAATGCTACTAATCCTGAATGGAATCGAAGAAATGCACACACGCACAGCGAGCGCGAGAAGAAACAACTGAAAGAAGAGAATACAAACTTGTCCTCCTATCCTTCGAAATGATGTTTCTGGACAACATTTCTGTAGAATATAAACTACAAGGGAACCCTTTCGTATGATTTACTAAAGTGTATCAAGAGACCATACAATAGGTAAAAGGCCCATTTTGTTTGTGAAATATCTGTATGAAAAATTTAGTTATAGCGTGTTATAATGTTTTAAATATCTGAAAGTCTTACAGTTTGTTGAAATTTAGAATATTTTTGAGATGTTTCGGAAACACATAAATTTTTTTCCCCCTAATGGGCTGCGGATTGGTATTTTTACTATTGCAGACCTAGTACATCCCCTAGAGCTGGTATCACTCTTCAGTGCGGCGCCGTATAGACGGATACCAATCGCCGCAGGTAATTTTGACGCCCAGTTTCCTCCACAGAGGGAGGCACCTGAGCTCTGATGATGCGAACTTGTACCAGGATTTAATTTTACCGAGAGCGCCCAAGCCAAACAGACACTCTAGGGATCTTTTACATGGCGTATAATCATATGACATGGCCGCTGTCGATTTTCTGCTTCACGAAAATCCACCGACTTGGGCCGGGGTTTAACCCGCAACCTTGGGTGCAGAAGGCCAGCGACAAACCAACCACGCTACCTAGCCGGCACACATAAAATATAGATAGCGAAATTTTGAATACTAAATAGAAAACGATAAACTCCTCAACTCTAATATTTGGCGCGATTGACTTTGTGTATTTTTGTTCACGAAATTTCTTTTCAAGTTTTGGGAGTGTGATTTTTTCTCGTCAATATAAAAAATATTTTGGAGACGTTAAAATTTTTTTTTAATTCATCGTCTGATACAAATTGGGATCTTAAAGAGTCTCATATATGAGATTTGAGAGAACATCGACATGAGTTCAAATAGAGCTAGACGAAAATCGGGAAACAACCGTTCTTACAATCGTGCCAGACCTGGATATTCCAAGCAATTCGATAACAATGATACTGCAAGTAAATCACCCTCTAAAGAACGTTATGATTTAAGATCTTCTATTAAATCTAAGAATGGATCGGATTTTCCGGATACTTTCTTAAACCATCGAACTATAGACTTAGCTGGCTGAAATGTGTGAAGCTGCTGATAACTCGGTTGATATATCTCAAATTCTTGAGGAGAATTCTGTAAGTTCACCGATGAAAAAACCTTTCAGTTGCAAGTCCTAATAAAGGAAATTCGGACATACTGGAAGGACAAGGATTGTAGATAAAAGAGGAATTACTTCGTTTGATGATGTTGCAAATAATAAAAGTCACGGCCTAAAAGTGGTAAGAAACGTGAGAGAAATATAGAAAAAATCACCGGGATTTATAACTCTGAGTCCAAGCACAAATGGTATTAAAAGACGACTGGGTTGGACCCGTAATAAATATTTTGCAGATGATGCTAGTACTACATCATCCACATGTATAGTTCTGATAATGAGCAAGATAATGAGGGATCCAAGAAAATGCTATGAAACTGATCCTAGTGTGACTTGAACGTCGTCAAAAGCAAATAAATTATGGAAAAAATACGAAGGGTTATAAATTGTATTTGGAAGCTATACCTAAATTTCGTCGAGGTCCTGACGAATATAGTTACTCCCAAAAAGCATATTCAGTACAGTAGGAGATCATGGGATTCCAGATTAAATATGGAGAAGACGACTTCATGAATGGGATCCTAAAACGACTAGCGATGAAGAGGAAGAAGATGATGCAGATGTTGATCTTTCTGATATGGTTGGAATGGTTTAATTCTAACATAGACATTATATGGATTCTGCATTTTAACAGACACTTTTTAATCCAAGTGACATTTTTATATAACCAATATGTATGGTTCTAGTTATGTATTGAAATTATTAGAAATGATTAGCAGAAAAATTGGTACTTGCATATTAGCATCATCATAGCCAAGTTTGAGCCACAAGAATCATGTAATTTTCCATCAAAATCTGACTAGTTTTTTTTCCATATACAAAATGTTAGAATCTTTGTTGTTTTTGATATCAAGGTACAATTTGCATGAAGCCAATTTTGCTGCAGTGATGCTAATACGTAAGTACCAATAAATTATATATATATATATATATATGATTTTCATTATTGGGATGGACAATTATAGTGTTCTACTCACTTTTAATTGGAGTTATTTTCTTACTTATTCTATTCAACAGAATGTTATATTTTAATTTTGGAATTGCTTTTACTTTTATGTACTATATATATATGTATACCAAAAAATTTGTCATTTCGTTCATCATATTTTCTTAAATGGTAAGATATTTAGTTTTATGAGGATGTAGAGTAACAAAATCTTTTATCCCCATTATTAGGTAACTGATATCATGTTCTCTATTGTACAAATGTGTCTCAATTGTTAATTTTTTTTATTATGTACTGAATATTCTTAGTTATGAAATGAAAAATTATTTTGATAATTATATCAAATTAAACTTGTAAACTATATTTATATTGATTGGAATTGTATATGATTATCATCTATGGTTAATTACGATTAAAGTAAGAAAATACATGTAAAGCATAATTTTTTTTAAAAAAAATTTTATGTGTACACTTTTTAAATTGTATAGTTCAAATAACATGAAGTAATTTCTTGAAGTAAATTAAAATTTATCAATTTAATGTTGGTATTTACTTGTTCAGGTTTATTGTTTTGTATTTTGTTCAATTGTAAGTAATTCTAAGTTAATTTAAATAATCAAAAGAGAAAAAAAAATGTGATTTTATCTATAATATTCACAAATTGATTGGAATGCAATTTGGATCACATTTCAGCAAAAATATATTAAAATGTTTAATATCATTTTTTGTTTTTTTTTGGCCATTTTTTTGTAATTTTTGCTTTTTATACATTTTAAAATTTTATATATACATGTTTGTATTTGTATATTTTTTTGTAGTCTTGTTAACATATATGTATTTGACTAATTTATATAATATATTCAATGCCTTAAACAAAAACAATTTGTAAAATAAATTTTATAAAAAAATTACAATGAGTGTTTATTGAATATTGCCTTCCTTTGCAGTCTTATTTTTCCAATATATTAATTTTATTAATGTATTAAAATTTCTGTTAAAACATAATGATACAGTATTATCAATTATAAGCACAATTGCATATAAATGCCTGTAAAAAGAACTATTTTTAATAATTTGAAACTATAAATGTGTTTGGTAAATCAATATGGGAAGCTTCATTATTTACCAACAGCAAATTTATGTTTTAACTTGGATTAATATATGTTTGAATTTCTCTTAATTATTGTGTTTCTTTTATTAAAAATAATTAACTGCAGGATACGAATATGTGCTCTTAAAATACAGATCTTTTTTATTTGTTTAAAGTTTTAATAATAAAAATTGAAATATTGGTGGTGACAAAGTTTTTGGAGTTAAGGCTAATTTAAATTTTCAGTATGTAAGTATTGAGAGCTTTTTACTTTGTTACTTGTACTACAAGTTTTCTGTGTAAAGAATTTAGTATTTTAATTCAAATTGTTTAAAAAGAGAGTATTAACATTTCTTTGTTAAAGTTTGGAATTATTGCATGATCATTCTAGACCAGGTATGGTGAACCAGTAACATGTGACACAATACTTTGGGCACGCTAGCAATTAAATGGTTTGCATTTTATTTCAAATAACAAAGTTCACTATGAAGTATTACAAACAAACGAGAGTTGATCGGTCGCTGGGAGTGCACTAATTTGTTATTGTCTTGAGTTGCCTTTATCGTGGTGGACTACAATTGCTTTTGATGCAAATTGTGTCTACTTGTAGCATAGTGATTTCACTGACACAACCATATTTTGAGGTTTATTTGTCTTATATTTAAGATTTTTAACTTATTTAACACGGCTAGTTCAGCAAAAGAACAAAAAGTGCAAGGTAGTAAGTATTGCAGAGAATTTCAAATTTGATGAATTTAGACATGTGGCATTATTAATAAATGCGGCAAAGGGGTGTGTGTTTTATGTTCTGGAATAGTGGTACACAGAACACAAACATTTTGAAACAAATCCTCTTGTCAAAAAAGTGAACCACAGGAAAAATAAATTGCTGAGAAACCATTTGTGTGTGTGCGGCAGATGACTCCAATTCAGCATGCATTCTACTAAAAGTAGTATCTTACAATCCTAATATAAGTTCTTTGTCATCTAATCTGCAACAACAGAAGTCACACTAATGCTTACTTTAATTTGAATTACCAGTATAACTAAAGCATTTACAACTATACAGTGCAAAAGGTATTTTTTTTACGTGGTATTTAAATTTGAATAGTTGTATTCCAACTCTGGTATCTCTATCATCGATTAACCGTGGTTCAGCATTATTAGGCCTTTTGCCAGTAGCCTTCGTGATATTTCGTAGTGTGCCGTTAATAAATAATTGGATATCAATCGTAAAAAAATGAGGATCATTTTGCATGACATCTGCTGGGATGAAAGAATATTCTTTTTATTGCTTTTGATGTGAAAGTTTGGCGAAAAAGTATATACTGTGTGCTTTTAACTCAGAACTGAGTGTCGCGGTAGCCATGTAATCAGGTCACGAATTCGTAGACGGTAAGTCGGGAGCTCGAGTCCTGGTGCCAATGTGGAGGGCTCATTCACGTTAAATCCGTCATGGTTCCAATTCCAAAAGTTAGCACGCTTAGGAAGTTTTGAGAGTGAGGTGCCAGCTCAAGTATGAAATTTTTGCCACTTGACTGAAGTTCAAAATTAAGAGGTAGTTACAAATCAAATACAATTCGGTTAAAAAATTCTCGCCTTAGAGAGTAAAATGCATATTTTGTCAGATACCCGTTGTTTGATAGTTCAATTTATTATTTATATTTTTTTAGCACGCTTTTATAAGCTTCACTTGTATGAGATGGAATCTTTGAACTCGATTTTTACTCACTTTAAAAGGTCAGATTAATTCGAAATTTTGCACACTTGTCAAGGACCGATGACAATACAATATTTTCTGACATTGATAAAAATAAAATACATATATATTCACACTGTTATAAGGTACTTACGAATGTATCAGTGCGGCAAAAAGTATTTAATAATTGACTTTTCAATACTAAAAATAAAAACCACGTTTAGTAATTACTAGTGACTTCCATGGGCTTGTCATATACAAAACATAATACATATATTGATAATATGTGTGCAGTTTATAATATTAAAAGGCGCATTGTAGCTTTAGCGTTGAAATACATTATTATTGTATTCAATACATAGCTGTTCTATGAGGGGGGCGCGATGAAAATTTTGACTGAAGATTAGGTGCCAAATATGTCATTGAGCTAAAAACATGGGGTGCTTTGTATTACATTTTTGCACTGACTCAGCATTCCGGAATAGAACTAGTAAGAAATTATAACAATTGATATAGAGCACCCTACTCTCTTACCCCAATGACATTAATTTTCTCGTTAATCATTTTATTCTTATACTAGCCGTTACCCTCCCGCTTCGCTGGGTATTTTCATGATGTTTTATAAATATATCTGTTTATATTCTGACAGACAGACAAAAATTTTAAAAATTGATTTTTTGTTATGAGTACCGTATATACTTTTAGTGCATTAAGTAAAAAGCTGCTAATTTGAAATTACAAACAGACACTTTCAATTTTATTTATTTGTATAGATAAAGAATTCTATGTTGCTAGTGTTTAGTTTTATTATTTTCCCAATAATATCAAACATGAAAATTTTTGATGGTACTTATTTACCTCATCAAACACTTCTGTAGGAAAAAAAATGGCTCGTTGATACATAAAGGTTTGCCACTCCTGTTCTAGACTTTTAAGAATACAAGAATGAAAATTATAAATGATCAAGTCATTTGAAATAAGTTTTAGAAGATAGCCTCTATATAAAGATGTTAGTTAGTTGTCAATCGATATATCTATTTGTAAATGAAACATTTATTCTGGTATATTTATACATTTTAAAATCATATTCTGCTTTAAAGAATAACTTTTATTTGTTTAATAAAACCATATTTTTTTTATATGTTTTTCTTCAACTTTTCTATTATGTTCTTTTATTTTTTCAAAAGGAATGGTTCAATTATGCTTTTATATATTGATATTAGTCAGACCTATATTTAATGAAATCGCTAAATCCTGAAAAAAAAAGTTTATGTTGAAAATTTGTCAAAAAGAGATTAATTTTTAATATATTTTATATGCTTGGTTCCAGATAAAAGTTCACAAAATAGAGAGATTCGCAAAATGGAGGTCCAACTGTATTTACTTAATAACAGATGTTACTGTGACTAAAACTAATTTTACTTAGTACTATTTTCTCAGTTTTGCTCATTTCAGCAATGGCAGGATAAATATTGTAGTGCATTGAAACCAGCATGTTTTTCATAAATAATTTTTTTAAAGTAAACTTAAATCATTGACTTTTTCATCAAAACAAGACGAATTGGGTTTGATCTTATTTAAATCTGCTTGATGTTAAAATGAAAATATTGCCAATTTTACAGCTATTTCCTGGGTAGAAAATGTAATCTTGTTTAAGGGAGGTTTTTTTAAATGGCTATTTATTTCTGTCCATTTCCAACAGTTTTGATTATGTTGTGGGTGACAATTTTTATATAACCAGGGCTGAAGGAGTTACTCTTATTTTATTGAAGGAAAAAGGTAAGAAGGGGATACTTAAAATGTGCATAAATGATTAAATTCAAACATGAATGTCTGAAAAATATGCATTTAAATGAGCAAAAGTACATGGTTGATGGCTTTTAACTGCAATGCTGCTATACTAAAAAATTTTTTTTTGTATAATTGTATTGAATCTCGTGGGCTGGCCACCCTTGATCTAGTGCAGTGGTCTTCAAACTTTTTCAAATCATGGAACCACTAGAACTTGAAGGTGCTTTCGTGGAGCTCCTGTTACTAGAAAGTGTTTTCTAGTACGGAAAGGATCCCCATTCCGTAGACATTCTTCGAAGCGTATATCTCAAAATAATATTTAAAGTAGATCAACATGTTATAGGCACTTTATGTAAAGGCAATTAGAAAAAGTATTGCATTTATTATTAAAGTTCTAATAGAATTTCTTAAATATAATTTACTTAATAATATTAATTTGTGTGATTCAAGTGTCACCTCTACCCATGCATCATATTTAGTAACTAGGATATATGCTCTAGTATTTTTTACACAAACTGTCGAAGTCTAGGTCTATTGAGATTAAATGCAATCACATTACATATTCTGAGTTTAATTTGTTTTTATACTTTGTTTTTGTAGCTACTCACTTTGAGAAATATACAAGTATTTCACCTAAAAACAATGTTCTGAATAGCATTAAAATGTTTATAACTGTGTGAGAAATACTGTGTATTTTGAATGAATTTGCAACCTAAAATTTAGAAACTGTTCTTGCTTTAGATTTCAACATCAACTCTGTTAATATGTTGTTCCCTTTCCTTCATTATAGGTGTTTTCCACAAATGTAAAGTGCATTTTCCATTAAAAAACTATTTAGTTTTGCAAGACATTGTGCTAACAAACAAGTATTAAATTATCTTGTGCAACCCGAGATAGTAAACAATAGAATATTTACAATCTAGTAGGAAGTCTATATAAAGATAAAGAGTGTTTTAATATTCTTTTATTATATTATAATAAAAGTTTTTAAAAAATGTAAAATAAAATTATATATAAATAAAATTTTCAGTGTTAATGAATAGGGTAGATGAGCTTTAGATACTATTAGAGAACTATTCATACTTCATAGAGAATGTGAATCCATTTTGCATACATATTTATTTCTCTTCAATTTTTTTATGTGACTCGTGGAACCCCTGGGTATGCCTTGTGAAACCCCAGGGTTCCATAAAACACAGTTTGAAGACCACTGATCTAGTGTATACAACCCTGATGAAATAAATATAAATAAACAAAACTGAGAAATCATTTTTATTTTTCATATACATTTCTTATAAAAAAAATTAAACTGTCATAAATTAAAACTTTCATTCAAAAATAGCATTAATATGACTAGGGATAAAATAAAATAAAACTAAGTTTTAATTGAGATCAGTGTAAATATTCCTAAAAGTTCACGTATCTTTTACATCCAAAAATTGCATTAAGTCTACTTTTGAGTTCATTTCAACTGTTTTATTGATAAATGGTCTTGTATATTATAATTACAGTCCCTGTTTTACAAAATCAAAGACTTAGTATTTATTCTTTTAGTTTTAATATTCTAGTGCTTTACTTATGAACAGTAAGAATAAGTTGTATACAAGATTTACAAAGGACTGATTTCAGCTAAGTGAACCATAGGAGAAAAATACATTTTGAAGAGTTATTTATCTAAAAGCATTATTGAAATGATACTCTGGAAGTTCTCATAAATTTAATACATTTATATTTATGTGGCAGAATATTTTAAGAGCTAGGAATTACTTCCCATAAACTGCTCATGGTGAAACCATCTTTTATTTTTTCAACTGCTAGTCCAAGTTCTTCACAGTATACAGGTTCTCGATCCCTTAAATGATTTTCATCTGCAAAATATGCAGCAAATGTATCACATTCTTTCGAATTGATTATTTCAACATCTTCATCAATTGGGGCACATTGTGGAATTTCATTATCAACAATAACTTTTTCTTCAATGAAAAAATCTACTCCTAAAATTGGATTAGTACTGTGCACTTGGTATAAACTAGAAATTTCTTTGAAAACCTCTTGAAGTCTTTCAAGAGGATCGATTTTAAAACCTAATACATAACCTCCACTATTTTCAGAGCTCTCCACAACAAGTGCCATTCCAAATTTAGATTCTCTTACTTTCAGAGAAACAATTTGAATATATGGTATGCTGATGTTGAACAATTCATTCATATTTGCATGCCAAACTAATCTTATATTTGTAATGAAGAAAGTTCCAAGGTTTCCTTGGTCACTGGATAAATTCCATACTCCATTAACTTTACTATATATTTGTTCTTGAGGTAAAACTTTTAGTTGCTTACTTAGTACAACACTACCTCTTAGTTTCAATTCTCTGTACCATTTGCTAGAGTTGTATGCTTTGTAAACACTCATAACTGAAGTCATTAACCGAGTTGTACCTGGTATCAGATTTGTGAAAATGAATTCAAATCTTGTACTATGAACTTTAGTAAGTATATATAAAGCTTCAGTCATACCTCTAAGTTTCGAATTCACAGTTCTTGTTGACATATTAGTCACACAATTGAAACCAACAGATAAACTTACTCGAGGTTTAACATAAGACTGCCATATCAATCGGAGATTAGTGATGAAAAGTTTACCAGCATCACCACTATTACCTTTGGTATCTTCAACCGAATCTAATTTGTCTATTAATTTTTCTCCACAATGAAAATTCATTTCTGCTGGTGAAAGATCAAATTTAATATCTCTATCTTGCCAAAGAGGTTCGACTTTATTCACCGCCATGTCTGAAATTGTCAGTAAATCTATTAATTTCGTAGAGAGAGGTAAATCCAGCTCAAATCAACGCATGGATCAACATATACAACTTATGGAAGTCGTTAAATAGAGAGAACTTTTTTACGTGAGTAAAGGGGAAGGAAGGAGGGGGATGACATGAGTAAAGGGGAAGGAAAGAGGGGGATGACATTCTGCAGGGTTACAGAGTAAAGCAATTTTCTCGCCAATATCGGCGCTTGCTTTGAATACGATGCCAAACATTTCATTCTCTCCGTTGACGTAGACGTATTCGCACGGTGTAAGCTGGCTTCTTGTGGAAAGTATATTGGATAGATATAAAACTATCTATTATAACCATCTTTTTCGAAATTGCAAGTTTAGATACATGCTACAAATTTTTTTAAATTATTGATTTGTTCAATATTTTTTAAATAAAAAGTTGAATTATGTAATTGTATGGTAAGTAATACGATTACGAGCAGAAAGCGCTCACATTCTTGTTTATGACTGTTTTTTGAAGCTCCGGGTTTTTAACAAATTTTAATTTAAATAATACGATTGATTACTCATGACCTGAAATTCCAAAAGGTTATGAATAAGTATTTCAAATAAAACCAAGAAGTGATTTAGAGGCGATCTTTCAAAAATGTAATTACTGTAAGTCGAAAGGGTAAGTAATTTGATACAGAATAAAAAGCGTTTATTAAAGTGATTTGTGTGTGAAATGCTTGTTTTCATATGAAATTTTCTGCACTACGGAATACAATGTTTAATTAATTTTATACACATTGTGCTAATAAATATTCATTGATTATATTTTTATTAAATCGATTATTTGTTTCGCTCATTCTGTGGATCATCAAATTAAAGTTTAATCGTAAATACTTGTTTTATTAACACACCAATTCACTCTGACAATGAATCCAGTTTCTCTGGTATTTTTAATACAATCCGAAAATTTTTAAAAGCTTAGTAAAAAAAAAAATTGACTAAATATTCTGTGTAAAAATAAAAGAGCAAAATTAACTAGTAACAATATTTTTTCTCACACTTGAAAGCTAAATCAGATTATAAAATAACTCATTTTCAAACAAAAATTAGTATATCCTACCATAGTATAATCATATCTATACATATAATGTATAAACTCGACCCAATTCGTTTCCATATTTATGCCGAATGAAAAGAGGATTTCATTACATATTACTGCTAAATGCATATTTGAGTAAGCGATTCATTTTTTTTTTTTTTTTTTTTACCAAATGAAATTGGATTTGAACTAGTCAACAATTTAATTACATACTGTCTGTGACAAAGTTTTTAATTAGATGGAATAAAAATCCTAAATGTTACAAGCTATGTCTAATTTGCAATAAGTTTTCTTATAAAAAGAAAGATAAAAATTTAAAATGTAAGAATTCTCGTTTGATAAGAAACCATGCGATACTATCTTATGGTTTCCTTTACTAAAATAACTATATTGAATGCCGAATTAAAAATAAATTCCCTTATTTAAATGCGTACAAAATGAGCGAAAAGGTTGATTGAAATATTTTTTACCTTATCAACAGTAGAAACTACAATTTCACACAGTTATTTCGTGACAATAAATTATTTTAAATAATATGAAAAAATTAAGTCGATTCCTACTTTGAATGGATGAATAGGAAGTATTTTATTAACGGGAGTTGAAAATTTTAAGTTAATATATATAAATAAATATGTATACATAGGGAGAGAGTGAACTAATAGTAGTAATAAAAGGGATGCATTTCTCTATGTTAAAAATCATACGGCCAATTATTTACAAATTACTAAGAGCATTTCTAAATTTATTTTTATTTAAGTCTTTAAAAATACAAAGCATATGTTTTTTTAAAAAAAGTGGTCAGAATTTTTACAAGATTTTCCTGTCGTAAATTTATATCCTTTCCAATTTAAAAAGAGTTTATCCATAGAAATGTATCTAATTATAAAACTGATTTTATTTCTAAGCATGACCTGTGCCCCGCCCACTCTCAGACTACATTTTCTCATGCTTTTTTGAGTTCTTAAAAGAGCTTTTTATTAATTTTAATTTAATTTTTTAGCTATTTAATGTAATTTTCTATTATTTATTATTTTCTAAATTCAATAACTTTTTTACAATGGGCATTGGTAGAAATTTTTACAGTCATCTAAAGATCCCTGAAAGGAGATTTAGAGTCCGACAGGACTAGGTGCTCCAAGCAACATTTGCCAATGATAAGCATGACCCTAAAATTTTAAAACACATTTTAACTTTATGAAACACACTTTTTAAATAAATGGAGGTCATACTTGAATTCCTGTTTAATTTAATTATCAAGTTCCAACCCTTCAAGCTTTTTCTGTTTCGTAAATCTTCAAAACATACACATACTTTGAAAATAGTTTATTTGTTCTTCAATATTTATTGTATTTCTTCTATTTTTTATTCTTCCATGTTCATTTTAATAGATTCTGAAATTTAAAAAAAAAACTACTTTTGAATCAAAGATAATATTGAATCCCCTAGTGTAGATCCATTACTTCTCATTCTATGTTAAATGCAGTTAATTGTGCCAATTCTAGTTCATAATGAAGTAAAAAAATTTAATCATGCAAAGTGAGTAAAAAAATCTGGTAAAGCTATTAATATCGCAAAATGTGTGATGACACAGATAATTTCTATCAAATTTCAACTATAACATTTTTTTAGTTTTTTTGTTGTTGAAATAAAAGAAAATTTGATCTCATAAATAATTGCATTATACATTCACATGTATATATATATACATGTATAAAAACAAACTTTCTAAAGAAGCATGCAGTAACCAAATATCATTACACCTATAACGTATATGAAACTGGAACTCTGGTAAAACACATAAATTTTTACAAATTTGGTAAACTTTTGCAAAAATTACATATTTTTTTTAACATATTTTATACAACTGATAACATATACGAGTACATTTGTTATTTTGAAATGAGACAATCTAAAATATAGTTTACAATTAGAACATAATACATTGTTGACACATTGTGATATTGGTTGCTATATAAATAACACGGAAACATTGGATTAGTAGATATGTGTTGCCTCAATTTCAATAGTATGCGACTGCATTAAATTTGATAAAACACCCTTTTCAATAGTTTGACCGAAAAAACCGAAGTTTATTTCGCACAATTTTCATATTATTCTATTCTCTGTATTCTAATGATGGATTATATCTACTAAAAGCTGTATCATTGGCCGAGATTTATTTTTGTGGTAATTTAGTTAAGAAAGAAAAAATTAAGCATTATGTAACAAAATTTGTTTAAAACGTATAGAAAATGTATTTGATATAACATGACCATGATAAACCTGGTTCCCCATTTAATTAGTTGTAATCGTAAGGGGTATATCAGGATATAGATTCATAATAAAATAATTTCTGGTCGGAAAATTGGCTCAGTTCAAACTTCACAAGAAAGTAAAAGCTAATCTTTCTTTATAGCCTGTGTGACATATAGTCATTGACACTCGGAATAATCAAAGAGCTCCCTTCTCTCTCCTCTGATCTTTCGTAGAAATATAGAGGCTGATTACCGACATACAGCTGTGCGTGTCTTGAACATCGCCCCGGCAACCTTTGACACTACAAGGAACACTCCCTATTCTGCCCACATACCGGATGTAACCCGAGCCGTGTGCGATGTTCCCAAACACTAGAGAGGGTAGGGAGAAAGAAACCCCCCAGAGCGAAAGGGGATGCCAAAACAACAGAATTTGGACTCTAATAATCTTATTACTAAATTAACTTAAAATGTAAATTTGCAAATAATAGCCTGATGTATTAAACTTAACATTTAAATTATTCAATATCACTCTACCGTAAAAGAGATGACATCTGCTTCGCTTTGCTTCTAAGGAGTAGGGGGGGGGGGCATAACAAGACGAACAAAGCATTCGTGAGGACATTCCCACACTGCACTCATTTCCTTCCACTTGATAATCTTTATTTCCTTAAAAAATAGTTTAGAAAAATTTCAGTTTTAAAGCTCATGGATATCAATCCTAATTAGTGATAGTCTAAAATAATACGATTTTTAATTTTTTATATCTGCAATACTTATGTGTGTTTTATGATTACATTATTTAAATCAGCTGATATACCAGCATTTCCTTTTTTAATCGATGCTATTTCTTTGCTCAAACATGAATGGGATTTTAAGCGCTATTTTTAACAAATTAGCTTATTTTTATATACATAAGGAATTGAGCAATATAATATGATCATGAAGTGTACATTGAAAAATTATTTAAAATAAACAACAAGTGTTTTTATAAGTTGTAATATTTTTTGGGGGATAGGTGGGAAGAGTTTGCACGGAACTAGTGATTTCTAACGTGTGTGTGCAACAAAGCACGTTTTTTTTTTTTTTTTTGCTTGGATTATTTCGAATGCGACAATTATTTCTTGGTTAAGTCATTTTAATGTTGCCTAACTAGAAAACAAAAAATGCTCACAATAAGTTTCAGGCTTGTATAAGTTAAAATTTGTTTAAAAATGCAAAAATTCCTTTATATGATAAAAAAAGATAAATTATAACTAATAATATACACTTATTCTAAAGATTATTAAGGCTGTAAAAAACATTTGCCACTTTGTAATAGAAAAGGGTAAAATTAAGAGAAAAGTTTGAAATAAGTATTAACATTAATTCTGATGCTATAAAATGTAATAAAACTTTAAATATATATTTATAGTTTTTTTTAGATGACATTTCAGATTTTGAACAAAATGTTAGTTTTCAAAAACTCGCGTTAGATCTCACCTAATGTAAAACATTTTTAAAATGTTACGATGTTAATAAAAATTATAAGCAGATAAAAAATATATTATTTTAGGAATAATATTTTTTGATTATATACAAAATATAAATGATCAAATTAGAGAATATTAACGTCGCACTGATTAGCAACACGAGGGCTTTTGGCGATGGTCCGCGTAATTTTGAACCATGGTCAAGTGACGCGGACGACACCTGAGCTAGCACCCCCTCCCCTAACTACCACACCAACGTGGGACGTTTGAGCTCTCGACAGATTTAACGTGCATCGTGCCCCTACACGGTGGGTCTTTAGTGGTACTAGGATCGAACTCATGACACGCTAGCCATGATCCGATGCCTAGACCACTCGGCCACCGCGACCATGATCAAATTAGAAAAAGCATTTGAAAGTAAAGAATTTAATGTACAAAGAGCATATTAAGGAAGAAATGTTTTTTCCCCTTTAGTATGGGCAAATGATTATAATGAAAACAAATACTATCAATAGCGCACACAAAAATTCTTCAAGGGGGGAGTCCACGGTCGAAAGTCTTCCAACTCGTATCATACATCAAGACGACACCAATTGATTCTTCTGATTTTGTTAACAAAAAGCAGTAAAAAATAAATTATTAAACTAATAATTAGCATTAATTAATAAAATAAATTGTTAATTACAAGTACTTAATTAAATTTTACGTTATATATATACATAGGATTATCATCAATCGAAAAAAATCTCAAGGGCTTTGGGGAGTGTCCAGACCCCAGGACAACAACCTTGTGAGCGTCACTGAATACTATTATTGTACAACATATTATTAGCTTTATGGTGATATTCTAAAACCGTTCATAGAATTACACACACAAACGGTTGAATACCTCTAATAACTGGAGAGAGAGTGAATATTAACGTTTGAACCATGCCCCAAAGGATGAGGACGACACCTTACCTGGCACCCCCTTGTCTTAATTTCCCTCCCACAGTAATGGGAGGACGTTTGAGCCTCGACACATTTAACGTGCATCAGCCCCTCTACAAGGAGGCCAATAACTGGAGGATAAATATCATAATATTCTTTTGTTTTATGAATCATTTTTCAACTATGATCATGTTTAGTTTCTATACAGGTTGAGAAAACTATCAAATTTTCAATAAATATAGTTCCTTCTTTAAATTTGGATTCCCACGGTTATTAATTTTCAAATTTTTTCATAATTACAAAATAAATCTTTACCTAATATATTCTTAGACTATTATAAAATTATTTATTAAGTTAATTTTTTTTTTTTTTTTTAGAATCATTTATAGTCTTTGAGTGTTTTGTTCTATATATTTCTTTAATCAGTCTTTCCGTTTAAACTCTAAAACACTGGATGTACTTTTATAACTTAATTCCTATTTTCTAATACTGTTTTAAACTTTTATAATGAATAATATTTATTATGATATATGTATAATTTTATTAATGATTTACTTTGTTCAGATATACTTTTAGAAACTAATGAACTTGCTTTAGGAACTATTCGAATGGGAATCATAATTTTTTGGATATTTTAAATAAACTTCTAATATGTATTTCGTTATAGAATTATCTGGTATTTTAGTTACATTTTCTACACATTTTTTCAATGATTTAAAACCAAAATATGGTAATTATTCAGAAATAGCCCAAACATATAAACTATTAGCATCTAAATACATTAAGTAGATGGATTCCAAATTTTTATCAGTATTTTTCATCTTCTATTTATTACTTGATTTTTATATCTGTTATAACATTGAGGTGTATGCACGCTAATTTCTTTTTAAAATCCTATCTTAATTATTTATAACTCTATTTCAGTTTTTTTTTACATGTTTTCTCAAAAAAAATCCAGGACCTGTAAAATATCAAGCAGGACTTAATTCCTTAATTTTCATATATTTCATCTCTGAAATGTTCAAAAATGAAGTGAAATTAATTTTCAATTTAACCTTCATTTTTTTCCTTACTAGTTCCTACAAGTGTCATTTTATAGAGTTGTGATATGAAATGTTATAACTTTTTAAATAATTCAGTTATAATACGTCCAAATGTATTCTTATAACAGAAATAACACATTCCTTGTTTTAAGTCAATGAATATCTTATCTTTAAATAACTTTTCAGTGTATTACTTGATCATTTCGGCTCCTTATGCGAAGTTTTCCTTTTTCCAAATACTCCTTTTTAAAACTTGAGTTACTTCTCTCATTAATCCTTAATGGATTAACCTAAGTTATTGAACATGTTTATTATCGTCAGTATTCAGTTGATATTAGTATTATTCAATTTGTATACTTGCATATGAATTAAAATTTTATCATGTTGTTACGAAGTTTAAATTTTCCCCTTTCGAGTATGAAAATGATTTTAAAAATTTCTTTTTTCTGATATTTAAATTTAGATAGATATGTTTATAGAGATTGTGTGCTTTGATAAAAATAAACTGACGTCAGAGGTCGCTGAAGTTTCATTTTCTTAAAATCTAAAACCCCCAAGATGACCGAGAAAAAGTGCAATGTTTACTCAATCGTTTGTAGATGAAAGTGGATTTTGGTTTTTATTCATACTATTAGTTCACGGCATACGAAGCGCTATCTGTGTAATTAAGAGAGTAGAGTGTGTTATTGTGTTTATAGCAATGCATGTATGAACTGTGTTTACGCAATCCCAATTACGCTGCCTGAACTGCGCATGCCCTGCAATTCCGATGCGAATGTAAAAAGAAGTTATGAGTAAAAAATAAACGCCAGTCCACAAGAAACTGTTTTGTGATTGTTGCATGAATATCGACTAAGAGAGAACCATAAGTATTGGCAGTGTTTGCAGCAATAAGCGTATTGTGCTAGAGATTCTTGAGTCTACTGCTTAAGTGTTGGAGTTATCGATACATACTAAATTAAAAAGATATTTAATAAAAAATATCAAACTTCAAGAACAGAGTAGGAAAAGATGAATTAAAGATGAAAATCGTAATTTTTTTTTTTAAAAATGAAAACTGCAATATATTCAAAATTACGAGGCCACGAACCTCGTAATTTTGAATCATGGTCAAGTGACGAGGACGAGACCAGAGCTGGCACCTTCCTCTCCTAACTTCCATAACACACCAACGGGAGGACGTTTGAGCCTCGATATATTTAACCTGTATCGGCCCCCTCTGCGTTACGGATCTTCAGCGGTACAAGTGTCGAATTCATAATTTGAGTCCATTACCTTGACCACTAGGCTACCGCGGCCACCTAAATTTGTTGAAGACAATACAACTGCAGTAAAAACTATATATTATCACTTTTAATCGCAAGCACAGATCGAAACCATTTACTGAAGAAGAATGTATTAGTGAATGCTTAACTAAAGCGGAAGAATTACCATATACACTCGAATTTAAATCCCACTTTTTTCCCAATGTTAATGCTGCTGAAAATCGGGTGTGGTTTAGAATCCAAGGGAAAGAAATTTGTTGAAGGGGTATTTGGAGCAATTACGGGGTCCCGTAAGTAATTAAAAGTTTGTAATACTGATAAAAAAAAAAATTCGCTTATTAGTTCTCATTTAAAATTTATTTTAATTTCGTAAAATTTGATATCGATAAAAATTTTACACTATTTTTCATTTTTCACAATAACTTGTTGAGAATATGGGGTGCGGCTTAGTTTCGAATAAATACGATATGCCCAGTACAAGTAAAAAATTTTAAGTGTAATTTAAGTTGAAATTCTGTAGCCAGCATAGGTGATGCAATAATCGAGAATTATAGTCGGGTCGAGTTATGTGTTATGCGTAATACATTATTTTGATGCACTTTTGAAAATCTTCATGAAGTGTAAGTTATCCTTGGAAAGTGCCCGCGGTAGCCGAGTGGTTTAGGCATCGGATCGTGGCTAGCATGTCAGGAGTTCGAGCCCAGTACCACTGAAGGCCCGCCGTGTAGGGGAGCGATGCACGTAAAATCTGTCGAGAGCTCAAACGTCCTCTCGTTGGTGTGATGTGGTAGTTAGGAGAGGGGGTGCCGGCTCAGGTGTCGTCCGCGTCACTTGACCATGGTTCAAAATTACGCGGACCGTCCCCAACAGCCCTCGTGTAGCTGAACAGTGGGACGTTAATATTCACTCACTCACTGTCCTTGAAAAAGTGGGTTTGTCTTGAAACTGATGGAGCACTTACCATGACCAGTATTATTAAAGGAGTTGCCAGATTAAAAGAAACAAGCAAAAAACAGCATCTTAATAGTAATTTTGATCATTTGGATTGTATTATTTCATAGCAAGTACTGTACTTGGATATACTGGACATGTTTTAAAATTGTAAACTATATTCGAGCATGTAGAATTTGGCATCGACAATTTGCTTCCTTTCTGGATGATATAGAATGTGAATTTATAGGTCAAACATATTACGTATGAGCTCAATAGATTTTGATTCATAAAATGTTAAAACGATTTTTTAAGTTGCTGGATGAAATCATTTTCTTGGAAATAAAAATTATGAAAGTGCTGAATTAAAAGATGAACATTGGGTAAAGCACCTGACTTTCTCAGTTGATCTTACAAGTCAACTTAACTTTAAACTTCAAGTCAAAAATCTTTTTGCTACAATGCTATTTGATAATATTAACGCTTTTAAACAAAAATTATTACAAACAGAAAGAGAAAACTTACCTCGCTTTGAAAGCTTTAAAGAAAATCTATTTATTAAATCCCTTAAATTAAAATTTACAGAATAGTCTCACCAAATTAAATTGTTAGAAATGGAATTCGATCGAATGTTTTTTTATTTTAAAAATTTTGAATTACTATTCCGTTTCTTAACTTCGCCTCTATCTATCGATATTATAATTGTTGAGGAAAAGTTATAAATGGAATTAATTGAAATCTATTGTGATTATTTGCTGAAACAAAAATGTTTTGAAGTGGGAACTCTAAATGTTTATACATATTCATATATGTAGATCGGTTTCTTAAAATGTTATCATTTTAAGAAACCACGTATAGTGGCTAAGTTCGGAAGCACTTATTTATGCAAGCAACCATTTTCTTTAACAAAAAATAACAGAAATTCAGAAAGATCTAGGTTAAATGATCTAGACCTTTCAGATGATCAATATTTATCAACATTTTTTAAAAAATTACATGAGTTCAATATATTCAACCAAATTTTGATGACTTGCTTTGAGAAAATAAGAAAAATATTAACATTAAATTGTATTTTGTATAGTAACTTTAATTTTTGTTTTATTATAAAACATTATAAAACATGCATAGTTTAAAAAACAAAATGAAATATTAAATGATTATGTATGCATACTATATAATATATTGAATTTTATAAATATAGAATATAATGATTCTAAAAATCCTGTTTTATTAAATTTTTGAACATTAGAAACATGCGGCCCTCAACTTAATAGGAAATAGCTCATGTGGCCCGTGATATCAAATAATTTTGACATGCCTGTGTTATACCAAGCATCGGTTACATATGGTACGCGGGAGAATTTTCAGAGCATCTACAAACTTATGAAATAACTATCTCATAAAAAAATAGAATGAATGCATCTAACACATTTTTATTTAAAGCTATACCTTGTATTCAATTCTTTGCCATAAAACAAGGAGACACGAGAAGAGCAAATCTAATTTTGTATCGGATTTCTTATATCGGATTTAAAGAAAAATAACAACTGATTTAGCTTTTTCGAGAATGAATGGGACTGTTACAAATTTGTGTTTTAAAATGTTACAGCTAAAAACACGACACACATGTTGCTTATTCGAAATGTGAAAGATAGAATAATCATTAAAGAAGGCAATTTTATATAGCTGTACTTCATTCTCAATTAAATCTTCAAATCACTTTAATCTCGCTTCGAAAATTTGAATCGGTCAGTTCTTATTTTTAGTTTCCTAAAATTTATTAAATTTTAATCGAAAGCTAATTTAAATTGTTGGATATCGATGTCGAAGTGCATCTGCATAGAAGATTTATCATTGTGAACATGTTAGAAGAGGAAAGTTTTATATTAAATAATTACAGAAACTAAGAGTTATGTGAATAAATGTGTCGATAATTACTTGAACGAGTAATATAGATGTGATGGTGTAATTAGAACAGTTAAGTGTTAGCTCAGTTATATTGTCCTTTTCAAAATTATAAGTCTTCAAGTTGACTCAAAATGTAACATTAATTAACTATCAATTAATAATTATAAATATATTCTATATATAAGATGAATGACTTTAAGACTAATTAATAACATTCTATGGAAGACTGGTTCTGTAATTCTAAGCTCTTGGGTGAGAAAATAATAACAGCTACATTCCAGTTAAAAAATAAAATGATTAATTCTTTCTAATAAAAGGATAGAAATAATGATTAATTCTTCATATAATTTAAGCCAATCGGACCGCCATGTGTACATAAACGTATCACAATTTCGATCGAGCAGGTAAGATTTCGCCGGTCATGAATTTATCAGCAATTCGTAATCTAAATGTGACACCAATAACAGTCATACCATATAGTAGTCAATCAATGACTACTATAAATAGTAGTCATTGATTGGTAATGTTAATTATAATGAGAAATAGAGTAGATTTTTTTTCTTCTTTTAATATGTGGTCATGGAGTTAGGGATTTTTAAAGTATGATCACAAAGATCGACTAATTATTGAAATATTAAAAAAAAAAATTTTTAAAAAAATTCTTTTTTCTTTAATTAAATAAAACCAGGATTTTACAGTTACAATTTTTTCTTTAATATTTAAAGAGCAACAAAAAAATCCTCAGTTCTTAAAGAGAAAAGCATCAAAGCTTCATGGACAGAAAAGTATCAGTAAATGTTTTTTAAATTCGGATAATTTAGGCAAAAAATTTTTGGAATTAAATTTTAACAATGAAAATGAACGGTACTTTTTTGATTTTTCTTAAGGAAACTATAATTGAAAATTTAATATTTCAATTATGATTCATTATTCGTAACGCAATTTTACGTATCAGGATAAATAATGTAGTATTATTCTAATTTTAGTTATTTAATACCATATTGTAAGTTGCTTAAAATTGTTTTTGTGGCTGATTTATAAATATATTATCAGATTTTGGAAAGGTTTATTTACAGGAGTAGGTAAGAAAAGCCGATTCTGCGGTAAAGGCGCAGGCGCAGAGTTGAGTTGTTTTCCTCCTGTGGATGCTGCGTGGAGTTGAGTTGTTTCCCTCCTGCTATGGTTTTGGTTTTCGAGTTGATAGGGGGAGTTGAGTTGTTTTCACCTGCTGTTGAGTTGTTTCCCTCCTGCTGCTAAGTTGAGTTGTTTTTTAAATGTGTAAAAAAAGTTTATTGAAATGTTTAAAGTGCTCATGGCGCCACCTATTGGTTAAACTATATACTAATTATTAGATTTTAAAATGATTGAAAAAATAACGCTCAAATAAAAAAAATAATAATAAATCCAGATTCAAACTCACAGACCCAGAACAAAATGTCTCCATAGGACAATAGTTTTTCAGTTACGCTAACCATTGTCCTATGAAGGCATGCAGACCTGAAGAAAACTTAGGTTTATATATATATATAATCTCATGAATTTAATTTTGCAGGCGAAGCAGATGGCGACATTTTCTTAATTAAAATGAAATAAAAAAAATATTTCATTTATATTATTTTAATAATTTGTAAATTTTAATTCGGTATAATGATTACACATACACAGTAAAAAATGCGACGTAGAATACTCGTAATCAGCGTGTGAACGGTTTACGATTGAACTTGTCTTAGCTTGTCTGATCTTGATTCTACAAGACGGCGACTGAATTCTACGTCAGAAATTATCTCAATGCTTAGAGCGGATGGATACATTGTTGGCTTTAAAAAAGTTTATTTTTATAAATCTGAAGCAAAAAGAATAATTTTTTTTTTTATAAATATGGTTATATTGTTAATTTTATTCATACTGCTTTCTAGTTTAATTTATGTTGAAATAGTTTCATTTTAAAAGATAAATATCAGTATACATCTTTCAAGCAAATTATCTTAGTATGTTAAGCATAAGTGATATTTTAAATATATTTTGTATAAAAGAAAGGAAAAATTTATGTTTATGTGTTTAAAGCAAACTCTTTGCCTTTTCCAAACAGTATAAATTGTATAACTATTCATTGCAATAACCATTTAGTTAAAATATTTTTTTAATTGAATAGAAATAAAAAAAATATTTATTATACATTGCTTTAATAACAAATTGTAAATTTTAATTCGGTATAATGATTACACATACACAGCAAAGATACAAAGTAAATTGTTTATTCAGAAATCAACATCTTGTATTGCGTTTTACATTACAATTGTATATATATATATATATATATATATATATATATATACATTACAGGAGAACAACAAATTATAAAATTGATTTCAGTATAAGGATTACACAAAAAGATACAAAGTAAGTTGTTTATTTACAAAAGCAGCATTCCATTTCACATTACAATCTTTTATTTACATTACAAAAATCACATTATTGTGTCATCATTGGATTTTATGTCTTACTGCTCATCGAATAGTTCTAAATTCATCAATGACCAATGTCCATGGGCAAGCGTAGTAATGCCATCATCATTAATAAACCTTTTGTCACCTTTATAGGACAGAGCAAGTTTGTTTTGCTTTATGGAGGGTATTGAATGAAATTTGGATCTAATTAAGTTCATGTCAACATATTTTAATTTTTGATTAAAAAGACAGGCTTTGTAGTCCTCAAATGTTATTTTATTTTTTATAGTTTGTTTTTTAATTCCTTTTAACCGCTTTTCAATCTTATGGTTTGTTTTGTAGGCATACATTTTCGATTTTAATCCTACATATTCTGTCATAATATTTCCCTTGTTTTCATCCTTCATTTTCCCGATGACTTTTTTGTTCACTAGAGGTAAATTGTAAATGTTGTTTTTATCATAATCTGAAGTATCATATAAGTTAATATCATTTTTCATGTCACTGTAAAAATCATCAGTTTTTATTTCATAGATAAAGGAATCGGTGTCTGTATACATGAGCCTTACTTTCGAGTCGTAACGGTGCTTCATGTACTCATAGTGAAAAGAATACATTAGAACTTTTGATAAGTCTAAAATTACCATTCCTACCTGTATTGGTTTCAAAATTTTGATTTGGGTTTTTTTTAGATGGACGGCCATTAAGTTTTCAGAAAATATTGTGCGTCGATTAAAATTTGATTTCGCTATTAACTTTCGAGCCTGCTCTTCTGTTGAGCATAAACGTATATCTACTCTTCTTCTTACATTTTCCATCGTTTTCCCGAATATGCTGTTATTCATTAGTTTGTAATAATCCCCTTCTGAAAGTCATTTACAGCTTTAGTTCTTAATTTAGTATTATAATCTATGTAATTTTTAAGCCAAGGAGATTGAAAAAATTTTAAAACTCGGTGAGTTTTTTTCAAGACTAACCCTAATTTTAAATATAGCTTTAAATTAGAATAATGGAGAACATATTTTGTTTTGGATTCCAAAGTAGTTAAAAGTCTAGGTTCTTTACAATTAGGTGGGGGCTTATTTTCAGGGGCAAGGGGAAAGTCTGAATGTTTGTCATGCAAATCGGAGGGATATTCAAGATCTACTTCCAAGATGTAACCTACATCGGATTCATCTGATAAATTTAAAATATCCTGTTCGGTTAAATTGTTATCACTCCAAACAAAATCTTTTAAGGGTAGATATTTACTCATTGCATAACCGTACAAATTATTTGCGTCAAGTTACATTAAATATTTTATCTCATCATCTGGGTTAAAATTAGACATATATTTGTTGTTAGCTATAGCATAACGATTGCAGCACTGACTTATACCTCCTCTTACACCCTTTTCTATAAAAAGAAGCATGTCGTAATCAGTGAACAGTTCGATAGCTACTTTAGTATGTAATAACATAGCATCCCATGATAAAGCTGGGGTGGTAAAATACCAACAGGGGTCAAGTTTATAAGTTTGCATGCATATTTTCCGAAAGTTTTCAAAGAGATCTGTTAACAATAGGACATCTGTTTTTACATATAGATCACAGTATTCACCAAGATTATTTAAATGAAATTCATTAAATACTTTACATGCATGATTATAATCCTCTACACTTATAGGCTCCTCATTTAGTTTATTGTAAAATTTGCTAATAGGTGGTAAACAAGAATCTTTACACTTTTCAAAACTATCAAAATAATCATACGGAAAAACTCCTTTTCTTAAAAGTAAATCTATTTTTTCTGAATCAAAATAATGTTTCATATATTTAAATTCATCTTTTTTTAGTGTTTTTATCAAATTTTCAAAACTAGAAGACATGAACTTGAAAGAATCTAAAAACCTTAACTGAAAATCATTTGAAATATTTTTACTGAAGGAAATATATTTTTCTTCGGTGTTCGGAATTAAATTAATTTGTTTTTTATCATATCCTCTAACTCCTTAATAAAAATATGGGCGTCATACCCAGAAAGATTATGGAAGAAAACAGGCAAAAATTTAGGGGTTTTCATTGCTAAATTACAACTATTACAACAAGGGCCATTAAATTTTTGAGTCACATGGTTATGATCCCTAACCTTGATATTGTTTTCGCGAAAGGTTTGATCACAAACATAACAATTTTTAGCATTATCATACAATTGCTTTTCTGATTCAGTAAGAGGTAATAATGGTTTTAGTTTTTTATAAATATTATCCATTTCTATTGCATCTTTTTCTAACTTTTCAATAAAAATTTTTGGGGCATCAATACCTCTATATACTACTGGATCTTTATAATACCCCCCTTGATAACTGATAAAATAACAAAAACCTATCGGGACATGTTTTTCATAAATATTAGTAAATGAAAAGTTTGGATTAGGACCACAAGTATCAGTTTTCCTAGTTACACACTCGAAATCCGCATATACAACAAAGGGTATTTTTAAACAATGTTGAAAATTTTTAAATTTTAAAAACTTACTTGTTTCTGACGGCATTACTACTCTTGCAGGACTTTTATGTATACACATCTCATTGTGCTGAAGAAGTTTGTATTCTGTTTGCAAAGCACTTAAACATCTTTTACATATAAATGTTTTATGTTGATGTTTTGAGAGTTGTTTGGAAACAAGTCGAGATAAGCTTTTAATGAAACAATAATGTCCAAACTCTCCATTTTTTACGTAAAGCAAATCTATATGTTTATCACACACTATATCACTGATGAGGAGAGGAAATATTTTTAAATCTTCTTCAAAAGAATAAATATTTATTCCTATATCGTTCATTTTTGAAAATTTTTCACCTCGTTAAGCGGTGTTGGAAAGGATATTCCATCAAAGTTCAACTTATTTATGTGGGGGACATAACTTGACGTTTTGTTGAGGTTGCTGGTGTTGGGGTAAAGAGCTGCGAGAATAGACCACATGAAGCACTGAGAGTCCTCATTATTGATGACATTGATGATTGCCTTAGTTTCAGCGATCTGCTTCGGCACCTCGATGAAGGATGATGAACCTCTGAATGGAGAATAACGGTTTGTGCGGACTTCGAGTCTTAAGATTTCGTCCAGTGTCCAGCCCGAGTCTTTACCCTCGAAATCCTCACTTTCTTTCACTATTTTCTCAGATATGTTGTCATAAAGGCTGGCGAGATTAGTTCCTTGTAATACTTCATTATTCGGCGTTTTAAATTCAACGTTTTTTATCATTTTTCCGGCATCTGTTGCTTTCGAGTAAATGCAATGAACCCATTTACTCACTTTCAAGGATTTGTAAGTTTTGAGTTCATTGTGAAAAATTAAGAGTGTCTCTTCTTTTCTCAAGAGTAGAAACTCTTTTATCCCCAGTGAACTATCGTTATTATGGAGATAAAATGTTTTATAAGCTTTTTGAAAAGCACTCTCTCTTTCTTTTGGTGGTAAGGAGATATTTTCAGGAACAGCAGCAGAATGTTCTGGGACAGCTGTAGAATTTTCAGGAACGGCCGTAAAGGTTTCAGGAACTGCATCAGAATGTTCTGGGGAAGTCGTAGAGTTTCAGGAACAGCCGTAGAGTTTTCAGCAGATGTGGACAACTGTGTTTTCTTTTTCCTATTTGAAACAGACAAATCCACTCTCTTTCTTTTTCCCGCTTCATTCTCCAACTTTCTTTCGCAGCTTTTATTTTTTAAATGATTCAATAAGTTGTCTTTACGGGTAAAGGATGTATCACAAAACTCACATACAATTTTCTCTGTTGAATGCACAGAGTCAATGTGTCGTTTTAAATCACTTTGCCGAACGAAGTTTTTTCCACAAATATTGCAAGTAGACATAATGAAGCCGTAGAAATTTTAGAACGTTGCTACTCACTACTAAATCTTCAAACAAATTTTGTGTTCTGCTACTCTGTGACGATCAGGCACTGTACATATATTCGACGGAGAGAATGGGCTATTTGAAACATGTTATCAACGCGGTCTCCTTTTAAACTCCTGGGGGGTGGATAGTACACGCCCCTCATCACTTCTCATTGGTTGGTGCAGTGGAAATCTGCACACGTCACGCTCCGACCCCTTACCACCCGCCGTTTTCCGAGGCGTCAGTCTACAAAGTCAGACAGGGTATGTGAATAGATCAGCAGGGGGGTTTCGTCCTGCCCATTCAAACCACAGACCCACTGACGTCGAGACGAAACAATGAAAACCACGTGTTTTGCCTCCAAGCTGCTCTAATCCATCAAACTAGACATAAATAGGGGATCAATGCTACCTTGTTACCTTGTTACAATACTATGAGAAAATACTGTACTGAATGGTCTCCTTTTATCTGATAATGAATCAAAACTTGAAAATGCAGGATACAACATAATATGATTATGGACAGGGATAAGAATTTATGAATTTTCTTTTTGTTATCACGCAAAATAAAATTTATAGAATTAACTATCTCGTAGTATAAATAGCAGCAGCATTGATAAAAATTATTTAGTTTAATCATGGATTCTCTCAAATTGGTTCGTCCATTTACTTTAATCTTGGCTGGACCATCTGGTAGCGGTAAAAGTCAGTTCGTTAAAAAATTAATTGAAAATAAAATGATTAAACCTTTTCCTAAAAAAATAGTTTGGTGTTATGGGGTTTATCAAAAGTTATATGAAGAAATGTCGAATATTTCCTTTCATGAAGGTATTCCATCTAATGTGCACCAGTATTCGGATTCGTTAATTGTTATAGATGATCTTATGGGCGAGTTAGGGAATGATCCCCAATTAACAAAATTATTTGTAAAATATTCACATCACAGAAATTTGAGTATAATTTTTGTGGTACAGAATATTTTTCATAAAGGGAAAGAAATTAGAGAAATTTCCTTAAACGCTCATTATCTTGTATTATTTAAGGTAACAGAACACCTTCGAAGAAAATATTTTGAATTAACCTGAATTTTGCCTGTTAATGCATATTTTATGACCTTATGGGTCTTTAAAATGAGAAAAACACCCAAGTAAAGTCTTATTAGTGCACATTTTTTCTGTAAAAGGGGTATTTTATGAAAAAATAAGCAAAAATAAGACTTTACGCAAAACATGATAACTGAAAATAAAATAAATATATTGACATTTTGTAAATTGAATAATATAGCATACAACCTTATCTAGGGAATAGACACTTATTTTGGTAATATAACCATTACGTGAGAAGCTATTGTGTTTCGAGCTTCTTAACGTTGAAATTTTCTTTAAAAGCTATTGTAATTTTCACTTTATTGCTGTATAAAAAAATTTCTACTCAACATAAAATCTTAAGAGAGGTCTATTCCCTGTGTTAGTATTTAAAAAAACATATATATAAAATTTTTATTTCATCCAAGCATAACTTTTTGAGATATTGTGTTTTGCGGTAAGAAAAAATGTAAAAAAACTCATTTTGAGAAAACGACAAAAATAACATTAAACTAATCTGATTACAAGAAAAACACTTACTTTCTTATTAAAATGCACCAGATTTATAATTCTCTCCATCTTTAACTTCTAAAACAATAATTTTTTTCTTTTTAAGGGCTCTTAAAATTTTCCTATGTTTCTTTGTTTTGGGGTCTGCGTTATGAATCGATTCACGGATTCTGCATTTATCTAAATGTTTATATCCCCGTAAGGTAAACACCCCAGGATTTTCAATATTCATCTTATTAAAAACTTTGAGGCACCCATTTAATCCCTCATTGAAATGTATAACAGCATCATACGACCCAAATTTAATTGTTTTGAGCGAAACAAATACTTCTTTCGAAACTTTTTGCCAGACTATTCCGTTAAAACACTCATTTGCATTTTGCGTGCGTCCATTTAAGCACTTGCTTAATATCTGTTTGTCGCATAGTTCTAAATATACTGGTTTAATTTTATTTAAAACATCATTTGATAAACCAGCATATTTTGAGGTACATTTTGTTCCATTTGCCACCCCCCGCTGAAAATAACACCAGCTGTCTTTCCCTATTGGGCACTGACCATGCATCGGTTTCTTATCACTTGATGCACAGTGATATAACGCAGCAATTACATTTTGCTGCATGGCATTTAAGTTACCGACATTACTGCGTACAGCAATTCCGTAGTAATTTTGAAGTCGGTCGATAAAATTATCAGTTAGTTTGCCTTTACCAGACAGTCCTTTAGTTTTTGTTTTTAGCTTTCTTAGACGCGAGCCCACTCTCTTTTGTACATGGCCAATGCACTCAAACTTTGTCACACTGTTCATTCCATAAGTGTCTTTCACACTCATGAAAGCTTTTGAGTCACCATCGCCATAATATTGCGTGTATTGAAGTCTGCGGTTTTTTTCTAAACGAAGAAATATTCGTGAAGGCCTCACAATTTCCATTTTTGACGAAGATCCCGTGAAGTTACACTGACATATGTGGTCGGCTTTTGACGACTCATATTCAGAGTTTCTTGGCATAGTCTGAAGTCTCTTACATGTAGGACAGTAGGACGACATAACTTCTACGTCTAACACCTTACCAGTATCAACTGATATTGCAGCAACACAACTATTCATAGACGTATAGCCTCTACGCTGCCATGTGCCATCCACAGATATGCCACATTTTACAAAATCAGATGAAAAATTTTGTTTTATATCCGCAATTTCAGTAGCAGCTTTTTTCATGGATTCCTCAGCTACTTCCTGAACCACTTTTAAAAGCTTTGCTTCCTGATTTTTGAAAGCAGTTTTTTTCTCTCAGTCGAGGCAAATTTAATGTTGAGCATAATTTAAATGCACCAGCAAAACCCTTGCCTATCTGCCACATACCATATACTAGCCTGGTATTTATGACTGGTGCATTTACAACTCTTTTTGATGAAGCAAATGCAAAGAAAAAGTCACAGCATTTACATTTTAGTGTAAAATGAGAGCATAATCCATACATGGAATCCTCAGAAAGCTCTTGTTTTTCAGCAAAACATTTTGGGCAGCAAAGTTGAGAAAATGCATCCACAATAAGCTCAAAATCAATGATTCTGTTACCAAACAGAGGACCAGGAATTTCTTCTGCAGTTGACATACTCTCATTTCCCAATTTTGAAGAACTAGTAGTGCATTCAGGAACAGGTGTTGAATTGCTGTTATTTTCGGAAATTTTTGTGTATTTATTGCCAAAAAATTGTCTCTTACGTTTTCTAGCAATACTTTAAACCATTTTCAAGCAAAAATAAAACAGAATAGAATTATTTTTTAACTTTCTACGCTGTCGATTCTTTCAGTATGAAAATCAAACATATATGTAAACAAAGTCACTAAACAACAAATATGATGCCAGATTTCATACATAAAAAAGGAAAAATGTATTTCTAAATACATTTATATTTATTCTCAAATATTCTATTTTAATTTCTGACAAAATATTTGTATATTAATTTTCATATTTCATGTCATATACCATGAAAGAGAAACGTAAACAAACAATTTGGGCCACTTCCGGTTAGCAGAAAGGCATTTCCGGTCAGAGAAATTCATGATCAAGTAATATTAAAAAAGCTGTAACTTGGCTTCTAATTAAGCTAGAAACAAAATTTTTACAGATTTAGAAAGATAAAAGATTGAATTTTAATATTTGATCAAAAACGAAAAATCGATATTTTGACCGAAAATTGAGTTTTAAAGGTGTTCTGTCACCTTAAGAATCGAAGAGATCAATCCCAAATTACACATTTAGGGCGCCAATTATATCCTCGTAAAGTGAAATTTTTTCAAGAATGTTACACAGATACCACATCAAAGCCGTACGGATACTTACTTATTGATTTAAAACCTGAAACTGATGAATCCTTGCGTGTGCGCACAGGTATGTTTCCTGGAGATGTTTTTTATGTATATCAACCTCGATAACCCATTACTTTGAAACAAATAAATAGATTCAAATTGTTAGATGAATATTCATTAGTTCGCAAGATGCCATTGTGTTCTGAACAAACTTTAGAGCTCTTAAAATTAATTTCTAAAACAAAAAACTCAAAATCTATTTTGAAAAAGTGTTCAAAGAAAGAAATAAAAACTTTGTGTGAGTGCGTGCTGAATGTTTTATGTGGTAACATATCGTTGACTAAAATTTAAAAAAATCGCTTATCTCCCTATAAAGAAAGCTTAAGAAAGCTTTCTAACAAAAAAAACACCTCTTTACGAGAAAAAGAAATTTTAATTCAAAAAAGGAGAAGGATTCCTATCTATTTTATTACCAGCAGCTATTTCCGTTATCAGCTCTTTAATTCAAAATGGAATTTAGCAAAAAATTTGTACTGGTACCCGAAGAAAGAGCTCAAGTAGCGGAACACTTATCGGAACTTGATCAACGTATGAAAAATATTCTCCATAATAAGGATTTAACTGAAGAAGAAAAAGCAATACTCTATCTACAAGTTTTACAAAAATATACTCATTTTTCTGTTGAAAATCGAAAAGAGTCCGAATCAATTCCAACTGAAACATCTGTATCGGAAAATCAAGAAATGGAATCATTAAACGAAAATCTAAAAGGTTCAATAGTGAAGACAGAGAAAGGGCAGAATGTGAAGACAGAAAAAGGAGTGTTAGAGGATAAAATTTTTAGAATTGTTCCACCTAGGTATAAAGAAAAAGCAAAAGATATTTTCCAGTTTTTTAAAGCTTCAAGAATCTTTCAGTTGGAATTCTGATGGTGAAATTATTTACAAAAATACTGTTATTCCAGGAAGTAATATTGTATTCCTCGTAAATGATTTTCTACGGAACCGAAAATCGGCACCTGAAGGAAGATATGTATTTTTAAGTGCTTTGAATGATGTAAATTTACCGAAACATCTAGATGTAAATAAAAAATTGTATAAGAATAACAAAATTATCAAAAAACCAATAATGTATGCTCGCAGAAATGCATGGTTTGAAACTTTGAAATAAATGATAATCATTTGATTTTAAAAAAATGTCTCTTTATGATTTGAACAGTTTTTCTTTTGCAGGTGAAAATATACTTATTTAATAAAATTTAAAAGTTTCAAATAGATGATAATTAAATAAAATTATATTACTTTTTTGAGAAAAAGAAATTTATCATAGAAAAAAAATATTAATTTTTTTTAGGGAACAAAAATATTTTATCATAGAAAAAAATATTAATTTTTTAAGGGGGAAATTATTATAAAAATTATATTAATTTTTTTGAGAAAAAAAAATTTATCATAGAAAAAAAAATAGTAATTTTTTTAGGGAAAAATAAAAGAATATAATAGAAAAAAATAAAAGACACAAATATTTAGTTTCATTCCATTTTTTTTTTATTTTTTTATTTTCTAAACACAAATCTTACACCATATCGCTTCTTTACAAATTGATACATAATAAAATCATTTATATACAATTGATTTTAAAATATAATGCATAGAATAAAGCCTTATTATGTTTGAATAAAAGTAAATTGTTAGTAATATCCACAAACATTGATGTTTTGATTGAAATTACTTTAAATTCCATAATACATCTAAATAGGTAGTAGTACTAATGTTATAGAATGCAGGAGGTTGTCCAACGAGTCATAAAATCTAATTTCTTTTAATAAATACTAACCAGTGGTTCTGGTACGTGATGATTACCAGACTTACAATAGCACACATGTTTTCAGAGGAGGATTGCATTCTAGAATAAACACTTTGAAATAGGACGTGGCCTTTCTGAGATAAGACTGTAAACAGTTGTATTCATCCATTCTTTAATTTCCGAAATCACAAGATATTTCGATTTGCTTACTTGATTAAATAAACTGGCGAAAACGATAACACACGGTTTGTTCTAAAGATTTGCTGAATTTAGTTCTAATCAAATTGCTATGTTTTGTCAAACTTAAATGTTCTCCTGAGGAATGATAAATCTGGTGAGAGGTTAAATCCAATAATGTTTGAATCTTATATTCTTTTCTAGAAATAAATATATTCTGTCTTGAATTGATTCGTCCCAACGAATAGGATTGATAGCACGGCATGATCTTTAGAAAATCGAGTTCTAATGGATTGTGAGGCACCGGTTGTCCATCCACATACACCAACAAAATCTAAATTAAAATGTTTAAACTCATATTTTGAAAATGCCGTGAAAAGTCATTATCACATCCTACAAAACTGTTTTCGGTATTTGCCATTCTGAAAATATGTTATCTTGAATAAAGACATGCTTCCTTAGGAATCGAATACATCAGAACTGGTTAATGGGATATTTTGTACTTGTTTTTCCAGCGGGCTGCATGACTAAGCAATTAACTCCAGGATTCATGAACCTGTATGAATAAAGAAACATGATCCAAAACAACTTTAATCCTACAGATCCCAAAAACAAATTGGTTTGCTTCTGTATTAATTTATTTTAAATTCACTAAATTTATAAAGACGGATCTTGATGAAATAAATTGAATGTATGTCTAACTTATTCTACAGTTACCTTTCTTAAACAGTCTTTTCTTTATATTAATCACTTGAATCCAGAAAAGAATAGTTCAGCCGTTAATTGGAAGTTTTGCTGTCGTATCCATGGTTTAAGAGAAGCCAATATAAGATCTAGGATATGTACATTGAATTGGAAACCACTATTTAAGATACATCTATTTGAGAAAATAATTTAATGTAGAAATAAATTACACAGGTCCTATATCATCTTTAGTAATAGGTATTATCCACTATTTTCGCCTTGCTATAATTGTTTGACTGAGACTATGTAATCTTCTGTACTGGAAATGTGAAATTTACAGGGTGTTATCGAAAACGTTAGAAAGAGGGTGAAATTGTTTCACTGCCCATCTTGAATAACTGTTTGTGTTGCAAGTTTTGAAAAGTTCCAATCAGATTTAAATATGGTTCAGGAGAATTCTTGATAACAAATGCTGTTTTTCAGAATCGAAAATATCTGCACTCACTTTACGTGCTTGATTAAATGAATTTTCTTTGTACTTTCTTTTATACTGTCCTTTCCTTACTATAGATTGAATTCCCATCATGAAGCTTTCGATTAATTTTTCCCACCTTCGTTTTCTGTTTTTACGGCTTCTTAAATTTCTCCGACAATACATCAGAGGCAACACGACTCTGTCCTTATTACTTCTTTCCAATATTTTACCTCCTTTACCAAAAGGTAGCAATGTTTCAAACAATCTAATATTCCTCCGAGCTCCATAACCCTTTGAAAACTAATGCCTTGTAATGAGTCAGACTCAAGCCATCTGGACCTGTATAATGGGTCCTCAAATCTTAGTACAGCAAACGCATGGTAAGTCACATATCTTGCGCTTTTATCTTCAAATGAGGTGGTATTATAAAAGCATCGCTTTGTTGCTTATAGTATTGTTCTATGAAAATGAAGCACTATGATTACTTTTACCCTTTCAAAGGGAACAAACTACCTTGAATTTCAGTTCAGCTTGAACTGTCTGAAACGAGTGTCTCAACAGCAAAAGTATTGAGGCTCATCATAATATTGACTGTTAATCGTTTCCCGCTTTCATCCTTTTGTCTGAACGATTGCACAAAGAGCTTGTGTATCGTCAAATTGAGGTGAAATTAGATCCGAGTAAACGTAAAACCGAAAATTAGAATTACGCATCAGCAACGAATCTGCTTTTCATTACCTGTTGGTGATTGCACAGTTTTGAACCTCAATAATCTCTCCTAAGTTCTCAAATGAAGACTGCTACCTTGAATCGCATTCATTTTCTACCTGTTTCGATGCTTTATTGTGTTATTGTGAACCGACTATTTTTGGTAAAGCAAGCTGTATGGTTGATATAATATCAAACATTGCTCATAACACCCCACATCAATTGTTTGCTTAACGGTTGAAGAAATATTACCGTCACCACTTGTATCGAAAATAATTGTTAGTTTTATTTGTTAAGCCAAGAATAGGTAGATTTCAGATAATCCCACCTCCTTCACCCACCATTTAAATAAATGAGGCAATTGAGTTTGAAATGAGATATTTTATTTTCTGAAAAGAAGAAATGACAGAGCTATCAGAAGGTAATGTTACGAATATTTTGAAAATGAGTCCGTAAGAAAAATTTAACTATTTATACTTTTTGAATATCAGTCACCTAACTATTAAACTTTTCAGGATAACTCAAAATTTAACAAAATATTCAGTACTGTCTTTTCTTGTTTGATGACGTTCTCTACAGATAGAAACTTTCAGAGTCGACAACTTTTGTAATTTGCTTCAATAAGTACCTTTAATCTCTTCACCTTGTAAACTTTTGTATCTATAAACGATCGGAATTTTGTACTGATTTCATAAACTGCGAAAAGTTCTCGACTCCAGTTTTATTCATATCCTTTTCAAAGAGAAGTTTTGCTTATTAATGCACACGCTACAATTTTAAATTAGGGCTTTAGGTTTTCATTTCTCACCATATAAATTATTTATTACTTTGTTTCCTGTGTTATGCCTACTTACATAGCTATATTCCATTTTAACTGAACGGATACGAGTGATTATAGCATTAATTTATCAATGACGTCACGTATTCTTGTATTAAATTCAGTGAAATATTTCATTATTTTATATTTCTAACGTCCGCCGATTAAAGCCTTTCAACTACGCTAGTTTTAGTTTGTTATTTGTAGAAAAATTTTGCACTATTTTCAAATAATTCCAACCATTTTATTTAAAACTCTTACCGGCATCTGTTTGCACACTTTAGGCTTCCTTTCTTTAAAATAATTTCTAGCAGACTTTACACTTTTCCAAATTTATCTTTCAGAATTGCCTATGCAAATTTTGAAAATAAATCAATGTAAAGTTAATACTTATAACTTTTTATTAAATTCTTGCTAAAGATTGCATAACATAAATCCACTTGAAATGACGATCAATTAATACCCTACAAATACTGCTGATTCCGCTTGAAACTTATGCCAAATTAAGTCAGAAGAGTGTAAGCATCTTTTCGATAACCAATGCCTTGTTATCTTTTACTGTACTTTAAAGATGATGGCTGTATCCACACCTGAAGCATTTGAACTTCGATTTTCAAACGCTACAAATCTTGATACATTGTTAATGAGATTTAGAATTGATTGAATGACTTGTTATAATGAATATTATGCAATTTATACTTTTTGGGAAAGGCAAGGATTATGTTTACGAGCATAAATTTTCTACTTTGTATAAAATAATACTTTATTTTGTTTTTAAACGCAGTCCAATAACACAAATATTGTTCTAACAAACAACAAAAAGATATTAATCAAATCAAGCATAAAAACATTTTATTCAGATTTAGAATTGCATTGTGTAAAACTTATAAAGTCAGTATGCAATATTTTTAAATCATAATATTCAAAATAATCAGATGGACATAATATCTCTTACTTAAAATAATATCTAAGGAAGATTTTCCAAAATTTTCAGTTGCGATAATTCTATATAGGTTTAACAGAAAGTGTACATTATCAAAAGATTATAAAAATAATCAGCTTATCTCATTAGTTTCCAGTGACAAAACAGAATTAAATGCTTTTCCGGTTCTCCATAACTCCTCAGCAGCTTGAGTTGATCTCAGTCCTTTTTCTGTTCAGGAGGCTACAAATAGATTTTTCAAAATTTGCGCTAAGTATCGTTGACCCAGACTAACGTCCAAAGAAAAGGTCGCGTTTTCTATGGGGACTTTCACAGAAGGTTTTATATGCAGTTAAAAGTCCATACATGAAATACATTGTTCAGAGAATGGCATTTTCAGGCACCATATTTTCACTGCTCAGCCCACTGCCTTGGATATGCTGATTTTTAAAAGTAGGCTCTTTATTCGACCGTATTTAATGCGCTTAGTAAATTAGTGAAGTTCTTTACTTGTTATTTTAAATGTCGTTCAGGAGGGAAACCACTTGCACTCTCCAGTGATCTTGGTACTTTCTTTTATGCATGATATCTGATCCACTGTCTTATAATTATTCTCAGAGTTGGGTAGCAGGTTTTCCATACTTGAAACGCCTATGTGTACTGGATATGAATCATATTGAGGCCAAAAGACAAAACACTTCAATTCCAGTTACTCCATCTGTATGTACCCTCGGAAAATTTTCATGGCTTCTGAAAATAATATATCAAAATTAATGAGAATAGGAAAGTGAAAATATTATAAACATTACATATCAAATTGGTTTAATTTGTTACTTACTT
The DNA here is from genome assembly GCA_019973975.1 of Trichonephila clavata. Lineage (NCBI taxonomy): Eukaryota > Metazoa > Arthropoda > Arachnida > Araneae > Nephilidae > Trichonephila > Trichonephila clavata. The sequence goes on from BMAO01026053.1 coordinate 38,640, forward strand.
TTGAAACTTGCTTTCTTATTTTGCAGAAGATTCCACGATCTTCCAAGCTGTTGTTCTGGTGTTTCAGACATTGTCAATTTTTCTTTTGAATACAGTCCGTCGCAGTAATGACAAACGAAATGAACCTAAGATGACAAGGGTTCAAAGTGGCATATTGACCGAATTACACTTGAACGGAGAGTTCGCTGAGGGTTGAAAGCAATGTAATTCATCCGCTCTAAGCATTGATAATTTCTGACGGTGAATCGGCCGCTGTCTTGTAGAATCAAGATCAGACGTTTACACGTTCAATCGTAAACCGTTCACACGCTGATTACGAGTATTCTACGTCAAATTTTTACTGTATGTGTAATCATTATACTGAATTAAAATTACAAATTATTAAATAATATCAATGAAATATTTTACTTTAATTAAGAAATGTCGCCATCTGCTTGCCTGCAAAATTAAATTCATGATTATATAAACCTGTTTTCATAGGTTCAGGTATGTGCCTTCATAGGACATATGCACTGAAAACTATTGTCCTATGGAGACATTTTGTTCTGGGTCTGTGAGCGCCTGATCTGATTATTTTGAAGGTTATTTTTCAATCATTTTAAAATCTAATAATTAGTATATAGTTTAACTAATAGGTGGCGCCATGAGTACTTTAAAACATTTCCTTCAATAAACTTACATTATTTAAAACAACTCAACTTAGCAGCAGGAGGGAAACAACTCAACAGTGTGAAAACAACTCAACTCCCCTATCAACTCGAAAACCAAACCACATAACAGGAGGAAACAACCAATCACGCAGCATCCACTTAGTATACATAGTTTAACCAATAGGTGGCGCCATGAGCACTTTAAACATTTCCACAAACTTTTACACATTTAAAAACAACTCAATTACAGCAGGAGGAAACAACCTCAACAGAAACAACTAACCCCCTATCAACTCAAGAAACCAAACCATAGCAGAGAAACAACCAACTCCACGCAGCATCCACAGAGGAAAACAACTCAACTCTGCGCCTGCGCCTGCGTCTCACTCCTCTTCCCGTGAATCGGCTTTTTCTTACCTACTTACAGTTCTATTTTGTGAGTAGGCAAAATAACCTCTAGCGAATTTAGTGGAATATGCTTAGAGATAGATAATTATTTCGTTACTTTTTACAAATAATTCACTTTAACCTTTTTATAAAATGCGGTTTGATCGAAAATTTGTTAGCACCACACATACGTCGTGAAATGACATCTTTTTCTAAAATCCACAGGCAAATAATAGTTATATTGATTTTATTTTCAAAGATAACTATACTTTGTGTTTCATAAAGCAACCTTGATAAGATGTCTAAAACAAAGAACCAATTTTAAAGAATGAATAATTTTGATTTGATTTAACAGAGAAAGTTTACTGTTTAGAAATATGCAAAAAGATAAACCACAGAAAAATCATACAATGTATAATGTACAGTCAAACTTAGTTTACAAACTTCATGCCCACACATAAACCTCTAGATCATTAATAGTCGTACTATCAAAGTAATAGCATGAAGACTTATAGAAATTTAAAAATCTAAAAGATAATTAATATTATTATTACAGTTTTATATTCCTAGGTGGGTTTAATTTTGTATTCTTTAGTGGTCACATACAAGCGGTTTTTTCCCCCTTCCTTCTACAAACGTTTCCTGCCTTTTTAGCGCGTTTTTCACGTAGTGTAAAAAAAGCGCTATTAGGACGCAAATTTCGTTTTCGTCTTCGTTCCATATTTTGTTGTACCCTTTTCTCAGCCAATAAGCAACCAATTGACTTCGGGTTTTCGGCATTTGGTCGCATTTGTGCCCTAGAAGAGCCGAATCTTATTTAAATTTAATAATTAAAAAAAAAATTTTAAAGTATAATATATTACTTTTTGTTAGCAAAAAGTTCATTAGTTGCATTATTGTAAAATACAACATGTGAAAAACGTGCTAAAATTACTTGGCCATGCCAATGATTGATATCTTGTTTTTTTTTCTCACCCTCTTTTTTTTTATTCTTAATCTCTAAACCCATTTATATTTCACAATATTTTGCAGCTTGCTGGTTTAACTCTTGGCTAACAATATTAGTATACTTTCAGGTTAATTTCCTGTTTTTTTTAAATTATTTTATTTATTTTTTTAGCAAAAAATGATATCTCCAATAAAATTCAATAATCTATCCCCCCCCCTTTTTCCTCTCTCTCTTTATTTATTTATTCATTTTTCACTGCTGCTACCTTTTTTTGTTTCTTTATAAAAAAAAATGGGGGGAGGAGATCTCGCAAAAAAAGTAATCCTCCTTCGGATGAATCATTTTCTTTTTCTGAAAACTGAACCAAATGGCGGGAAAATATCAACAGGAAGTCGTGTCATCAACTGAAAATTTGATTCCAAAGAAACTGTTTTTTTAATGTAATTATTTATGCTTCCTGTTTTTTTTTGTTTTTTTTTTTTGTCTATGGTGCATTTGTTTTGTATCATTTTATTATTTCTTTTGTATTTGTAAAAAAGTTTAAATTGTTTAAAATGTAAACTTTGATTTTTTTTTACAATAAAAATTGGACGTGAGGGTGGTTGTTTCCCGAGGGATCGGTTGTAGCTCTAAAACCCTCTTTGGGTGAGCTTGGTTTCTCTGGGCATTCATCATCGTCAACAACTACAGTTTTATTGAAATGCAGTTGTCCCAGACAAAAAAAAAGACATCAAAATTTATTTTAAATACACTTAATTGAATTACAGTAGAAAATTATAAAGTAGAAAATACTCCTTCATTGTTGTGCGAGCAGGCTTTTCAAAGGAAGTGCATTCGTGAGATTTTGGAATTTGATGGAGCATGTTTTAAAATATCTGGAAGAAAACAATGAGAACTACCCAGTGAGTGTTTGATACTCAAGAATGCAGATTCAGTTTGAGATTTAGCTTTGCTTGACAATACAATGAGGCGTTTAAATTTATGACTACAATGAAAAGAGTATACTCTTCCTACCCTAATTGATCATGTATCTTCTTTTCTTCTCGATTTTGGAGATAAAGATTAACAATTTCACTTTAATGCACGAACTATCAATTAAAGTTAATAATGCCTCGAGTTACGATAGTTTTAAAAGTTTAATATCCATTTTGCAATATTCATTCAGTGCTACGTTTAATGACTTTAAAAACAGTAGTAAAAAAAAAAAAAAAACATTAAAAAATGTGGATATTTTCATACATTTTTTTCCATAATTTCTCGGCAAAACGTTTATTGTTACCCACCTGAAACCCAAATCGGAAATATTGATCTACAGCTCCATACTACATAAAAAAGCAAAAATATAAGGAACTTATTTGAACTGCAAAGAATCCGAATTATGTTGAATTTTGAAAAGTTGTACGAGCAAGCAATTTCCAAATTTACTCGATTTGGCTGTCAGATATTGTTGTAGGTTTGGATCAATATGTTTTGAACAAATGTTTTTTGTTATGAATGTAACAGAGAGGGTGGTGTCTAGGGGTATGTTGAATGAAAGAGCGACGTTAAAGTTTAAGGATATTTAATGACATCTACAGGTTGTTAAACCTGACTAGGCGCGGGCTGCTGGGAGAAGAGTATGTCTACTCCTTCTCCCGCTTACATCCGGGGGTTACAGAGATTGGCGCTGGTGTCGCCTGAGCGTATACAACACTCGTCCATCCTGATGTGGTCGGTCCCCGACCAGGCTGGAAAATATGCAAGTAAAAATTATACAAATACTACAACTGAAAAGAAAAAAAAAGATTAAACAAATTTTTAAAGTTCAAATTTCCTTGAGTATATAGAGGAAAAAAAATAAAGTTATTAGAGTTCTGGAAAGAAAAGTCTTAGGGATTATCCCATGGTTTCATCAGATCAGCAGATGTGGACGTCAAATTCGGGCCTTCTTGTCTTCCTATTTTCTTTACATCGTACCTGTCGTTTGGACGAACTTTCACGACTTCATATGGGCCAAAAAATTTTGGTCGCAATTTCACACCTACTCCAAACTGGGTTTTCTTGATTGCAATTCTGTCACCTTCTTTGTATTTTCTTGCTTCTTTGCGATGTTTATTGTAGTGTAGTCTACTTTGTTCTTGTAATTTCAGGATATTGGATTTGGCATCTTCTCTCATTTGTTGTTTATTCTGTAAAGATAATTGGAAATTTTCTTCCTCGAGAATGGCTTTGATTTTGATGTCATCTTTATTTTTCATTTTGACGCCTGTTAAAAGTTCAAATGGTGTATATTTGGTGGCTATGGAAACAGTGCTGTTAATTATTCGTTGAACTGATGATACGTGTTTATACCATTTATTGGGATCTTCAAGTGAAAGCTTTGTTAGGACTGGTATTAACGTTGCATGAATTTTTTCTACCTGACCGTTCCCACGCGGTACACCTGTTGTGATTGAAATAAACTCGATATCTTCATCCTGACAAAATTTCTGAAATTCTGTAGAAGTGAATGCTGTTCCTTTGTCTGAAATTATTCGTCTGGGACTTCCAAAGGTTACTTGTTGTAATTTTAATTTGTCTAAAGCATCGTTAGCGGAAGGAGACTTTACAGGATAAATCCACAAAAATTTGGTGAAAGCGTCGATGACAGTAAAGATATATTTGTAGTTCTTGTTGGTACTTGGGAGTGGACCCAAAAAGTCAATATGGTAGGTATCAAGTGGAATATCACCTTTTGGTATGGGATGTAGAAATCCTTCTCGTTTGCCAAATTTTTTGGATGAAAGAATGCAAGGAATACAATTTGCAATAACATTTTCTACAGTCTTACGCATATTTGGGAAAAAGAATTGTTGTTTGACTAAATTTTCAGTTTTGTTGATGCCGAAATGTCCTTTAGAATGTTCAAGTTGTACGATTTGTTTTTGCATTTCAAGTGGAACGACTAGAAGTTCTTGGTCGTTGACAATTTTGTACAGCACATCGTTTTTTAATGTATAATCAGAGGCTAAAGATGATTGTAATAATTGTTTGATACTGGATGTAAACTCATCATTAATTTGTGCTTTTTTAATTTTTTGTGTTGTCTCGTTGTATTGTATGAGCATGACGGGATAACGACTGAGCGCGTCAACATGTTGCATTTGTTTACCTGGCCTGTGAAGTATTTCGTAATTGAAGTCTTCTAAGTAGAGAGCCCATCGTGCTATTCTAGGTGGTAAATCTTTCTTTGACATAGTTTTTTGAAATGCTTGGCAATCTGTGATTATTTGAAATTTTGTGCCGACGAGGTAGTGTCGAAATTTTTTTAATGCTGTAACTATCGCTAAGACCTCTAGCTCGTAGCTGGAGTATTTCTCTTCTTGAGGAGAAGTTTTACGACTCATATAGTGTATTGGATGAAAGTTCCGATTTGAGTCCATTTGTAGAAGTACAGCCCAAACCCTTTCGCACTGGCATCGCAGTGTATTTGTAATGGAGCGTTTTGCTGATAAAGATGTAATACAGGTTCCTGAGACAAAATTTGCTTCAAAGAGAGAAAAGCTTGTTTTTGTATAGGACCAAAGGTGAATGGAACTTTGTCTCGTAAAAGATCACTTAAAGGTCGTGCGATTGATGCATAGTCCTTAATAAATTTTCTAAAATAGCCTGTTAGTCCTAAAAATGATTGGACATGCCGAGTGTTTTTAGGTGTTTGGAAATTCATGACTGCATTTGTTTTAGCTGCTGAAGGACGAATAGTACCTTCTTCAATAATATGGCCAAGAAAAGTTAATTTCCGCTGAAGAAAATTACACTTTTTAAAATTAAACTCTAAACCATAAGTAGCAGCAACATCAAATACTTTTTTAAGCTTTGCAATCCCTTCACATTCAGAATTTGCCGGAATTAAAATGTCGTCCATGTATATAATAACAGTGTTGTTTTTTAAGAGATCTTTAAACACAATTTGAATGTATTTTTGAAATAGTGAGGGAGAATTACACAAACCAAAAGGAACTCTATTAAATTGGTATTGACCATTATGTGTTATGAAACTGGTGTATTTACGTCTATCAGGATCAATTTTGATGTGAAAAAAACTGTTTTTTTTAAGTCCAGATTTGAAAAGAGTATCGCTCCATGGAGTTGATCAAAAATGTCTTCAATGAGGGGTAGTGGAAATCTTTGTTTAATTGTTTTAGAATTAAGAGCACGAAAATCAACACAGAGTCTAGTTGACTGGTCTTTTTTCTTGACAAGAACTAAAGGTGCGGCAAAATTAGATGAACTTGGGGAAATTATTCCATCAGACAGCCATTGCTCAATTTGGTTTTCGACGATATTTTTTTCCGCTTGACTTAATCTTCTAGGACGTAACGCGATAGGTGTGTCATCAGAAAGGATAATTTGCATCTGTAAGTTTGTATCTTTAATTTTATTTGGTTTGTAAGATTGGATAAGGTTTTCAACTTCGCGACGCGTATCAACGTTCAAAATATGCGATAAATCTACTTGAGGATAAATTACATTTAAATTTGATAAATAACAATTCTCATTTTGAAAAAGCAAAGAGAGAGATTCGTTTTTATTATTAACTGGTAAAGAATTACAATCGCTTATTTTAAATTCAGAAAAAGATTTGTTTACGTTAGCTTCGCGCTGAAAATCAGTTATATAACATGTTTGATCGGATCTGGGCTGTGACGTCAGTTCATATTTCTTATTTTCTTTTTCATCGAATAATTTCTGTTTTGAAGAGTTTAACGATTCTTTTTTATTAATTGGGTGTTTTACATTACTCGCACTGTAAATCTTTGGAAATTGAATTGAGCCATTTGGCCTTGAACCTTCGCCGGAATGATTTGGGATAGTTTGCGGTGCAAAAGAATGCAAGCTCGACATATTTTGGCTAGCGAAATTATTTTGTCTATCATTTTTGTTTTTAGGCGAAAGAATGTTCTTAGAATGAGAGGAAGTAGGATTTTTTTCTGAAATCCGTGCATTTTCTTTTTCTGCTTTATTTAAATCATCAAAAATATTAGGCGGAACTATTAAATCACAATACAATTTATTACAGACAGCTGCAGTTACTATTATCGGGTTTTCACGAAAACTTGGAAGAGCTAATTTAATTTTAGTAAGTTCAGCTTGAATTTCATTTCCGAAAGCACATGTTAATTGAACAGTTCCTAAAGATTTTGTTTCGGGTGGAATGAGGGAGGATTTCACACACACAATATTCGCTCCCGAATCGATTAAAGTTTTCACGATTTTATCATTAACAAAAATATTTTCGTATTGCAATTCATGTAAGGATTCATTAAACATTTTACCTTCGACTTTACAAAGAGGACCGTGATTTGAATTAGGTCTAGAATTGAAATGAGTTTCGTTTCTGTGAGAACCACGACGCGGGTTATTTGTTGAAGTGTTTCGTGAATAATTTGTGAAATTTTTATCACGCGAGTAGTAGCGGTTAAAGCTTTGAGACGAGTTGTATTTTTGTTTTTTGCTGTCATATGGTGGTTGACGATACTGTCTTTTGTCGGAATACGACTTTCGCTTTGCTACGAAGAAAACATCGCATTCCCTAGCCAATTTAGTAGGCTTAAACCAAGATTCGTTTTGACGTATCGCGATATGTTGTTGCGTTTCTCGATCGAGGGTAGAAAATAATTTGTCGGCTATCATTAACTCACACAAAGTTTTAAAATCATTCGCATTTCGAAGTTTACAATAATATTCAAAAGAACTTGTTAGTCGTGACGAAAACTGTACATGCGATTCGTTTGGCAATCGTTGGGCCCTACGGAAATTAATTAAGCATTCTTGTGGGGTTGGTTGGAATTCTCGTAAAATAATGTGTTTAACTTTCTCGTAATCTTGGAGTTCGTTTTCGGGAATATAAAGTAAAATACTGTTAGCTTTTTCACCGAGAATATTAATTAAGATCTTTGATTTTAATTCCTGTGGAACATTTTTGGTTGTAAACGCACGTTCAAGTGAAAGAAAAAATAAATTATAATTTTCAGGTTTAGAAGGAACTGGCATACTAAGGGTCTTAACGGATTTAATGAGACTTTCTAAAAGGTTAGTTGACGGTGTTTCGAATGTTGCAGTAGTATTGTTTGAATTATTAGAATTTATAGCGGAGTTTATTTTCGCGAGTTCAATTTCTTTTTGAAGTTGAATGATTTTTTGGGCCGTTTGTTCGGCTTCTTTTTTCTCTAGTTCTGCTTGTTTTTTTTTCTAGTTCTGACTCTTTTCGTTCCTCAACGAGTAAATTAAGCATATCCTTAACGAATTCAGGTTCGTTTTTGAAAGTGTCAGTTTGTTCGATAAGTGCTTTTAAATTCACAAGCGTAGCATTTTCTGGGACAGTAACACCTAGTTCTTTAGCGGCGGTTATCAGATCTTCTTTCTTAGTATTTCGATACATGCTGAGTAAAAAAAGTTTGATCCTACCTGATTTGATGATATCGGTTTGTAGACTGGAGATAGATTTCGCTTATAAAAGCTATCCGTTTGCGAGATGAGTTCACTTTTCACGGCGATGATTGTAGTTACGAAGCATGGAGTTTATACTCTTGATGCGATGAATAGGCGGGGAAATTGACCTTTTTGTTTCACTGGAACACTTGGACGATGCCGAAGAGACTTTTGGGTCGAGACTCAAGCTTTGGTTTGGCTTGGCGAAGGAAACGGTAGTATTGGTCTCGGAGCGGAGGATTGGCTCTTAGTAGGCGTCGGAGTATTTCGTTGATTCAGCATTCGCCATTGTGTTGGGCGATTTCGATGAGCGCCGATTATTTTGGGCGACTTTTGATTTTAACACGGGTTCAAAAACCATTAAGGTTGCGAGGTCGAACCCCCATGTAACAGAGAGGGTGGTGTCTAGGGGTATGTTGAATGAAAGAGAGACGTTAAAGTTTAAGGATATTTAATGACATCTACAGGTTGTTAAACCTGACTAGGCGCGCGCTGCTGGGAGAAGAGTATGTCTACTCCTTCTCCCGCTTACATCCGGGGGTTACAGAGATTGGCGCTGGTGTCACCTGAGCGTATACAACATGAATATAATAAAATCAAAATATTACTCAAAATTTACTGATATACACCTAAAACACAACATAATCTTGTTAGCATCTCCGAATACTAATCTTAATATTAATGAGTTGGTTAAAAAAAAAAGACTACAAATTCAAAAGCCACGTTAAAAAAGTACTGACTGCTTAGTAATTATTTAGAATTAGATGTCTCAAGTTACATATTTTTTATAGCTAACCTAATTAATTTGTGAACCTGTAAAAAGTTAATTAACTATAAAACTTAAGTTTGTACTTTTGTCTTATTTATTATATTATCTTTGAATTCCACTCTTAGATTTACATAAAAATGCACTATTTGCGTAAAAATTCCATAATAAGCCTACAAGTAACATTTTTTCACCTTTTCCAGTTGTTTTGTTTGTTGGAAAAGTTAAAAGAGGCCCACATAATTTTTAATCATATAGTGGCACTCTTCCCAAAAAGGTTGGTCACCCCTGCCTTAGACATATGGTTTTGCCTCTCCGTCTTCAAGAAAAAACAGATACCATCTCTTTACCATTGTCCAAGATTCCGCGAAGTCTGATTAAAGAACATTCTCTCCCCTTCCCCCTTCGTTTCCTGTGGGATGGGGGGGGATACAGTGTTTATGACAAAATGACAAGCCGAAAAGGCTTTACGAGCTGAGAGTTCTCTTCGGATGTTTACATTAAGAGTGTCGAAATTTACAAAGCTTTCCAGCGTTTTACATTTCTTTGGGAAAGTTTAAAATCTTTGTGTTAACAACCCATTTAGGAGACCGGCTTTGCGAAAACGGAAAATTAAATTTTTAATTTTTAAAACAATTGTTTGGTTATTTTTCAGTTAAAGTAAAATTTTAATTTTTTTTCGTACTTTAATTGTTGATTGTATATTAATTTTATTTTCATATTTTGAAGAAAAATAATTTAAACTTGGATCCTTAATGGGTTAATGATAGTTCAAATGGTTAGTTTGAATTTGGTGTCAAAGCTATTAGAGTGAAGTGTTATCTCAGGTGTCGTTCTTGTCATCAACCTGTGGTTAAAAATTAAGTCTTTGCGTTGCTTCTAAATGTGATAAATATAACCTTTCAATCAATTATTAAAAATGCAACCTATGTATCGATTGAGTAAGATTAATAAGATTTAATAACGTTATAGGGGAATCTTGTTCTGAAGCCTTAAACTTTTGTTGGGTTATCTTGGTCCCTCTTAGGTAAGAAAAAAAAATAACAGCATCCTCATTTCAATTTACAAATAGAAGAAAAACATGAATATATATATATATTTATTTATTTTCTTGTAACTTAGGCCAATCTTACCAATATGTGTTAATAAACATATTGCATATTCTATCAAGTAGATCAAGATTGCACCTTTTTTGCATGGCTTTATCAGGAATTCCGTGATTTGAATACAACACTATAGTATTTATTGATTTGAAATGTTCACTTTTATGAGAACGAAAAGTAGAGTTTTAATTCTTTTATACATATATATATACGCATAAAAGAATTAATACATATAATAATGGGAAATAGTGTACACAGATTATTTTTATGACGGGGATTATATTTTTAAAAAAAACATAGACTAAAACACCAAGACTTAATCTTCATGCTAAAATTAAAAATTTATTCGTCTTTGGGTGGGGTTTGCATCCCATCCTTCTGCACTCCTCTTATAATGGAATTTCTGATTAGAAGTATGATCAGGTTGTCTGATTATTCAAAGATAAAAAAGGAATAAAAATCTGTAACTCTCTCTCCCGCTTCCATGTTTTTATTTTTCTTCCATTAAACAAAATAGAACTACTCCACACACACACACACATTTATAAATTAAACAATAATCATTTACCATATGCTACAGAAGAACGCATTAAAAATGTATGAAAAAAAAGTATCAGTATATGATTTTTATGCAACTGCCAGGAATCACTTTATTCATAGTATTTTACTAAAGATAGAGAATAAAAATTTAAGCATAGGCTTTATTTATAGTTTAGTTTATAATAGCTAAAAATTTTGTAGTAAATTTAATTCTAAAAATAAAAAGGAAATAGATTATTGGACAAATCAGTTTAAAATGTCAATAAATATGTCTTTCACACATAAAAAAAATTACCTGATTACATAACAGAAATTAAGATAATATTTTCACATTTTAAAATAACACTTACATGAACAGATTTAATTAAAAAGTACTTTCATCTACAAAATTTGCTTTAATATACCAATATATATTATAAAAAACATCAATTTTCTCTGCTTGTAATTAACCTTTTTATATCTTACATAAGGATAAAAGTCGAAATACGTAATTCATTTTCAAAGTATTATTAATCACAGTAAATGGGTTACCAAAAAATTATATAACAATCTTTTTTTATTTGTAATTAAGTTTCTCATTTACTAAGCTCAAATATATATTTCTTCTGCAAAATTAAATTCACTAAAAATTTTGATTTAGGTGAATGAAAAAAAAACAGATTTTATTTTTTACAGTGAAAATTAGATACGTAAGGGAATTTCACTATTATACTCAAGACATGGAAGAAAAAACTGCCTGAAAAACAATCTCCAAAATGGAGAAAAATCTCTTGTTTCAATGAACCACTAGGGCATAAAAAAATGCTATGACGCCAAACCAGGCAACCCAGAACAATGACGTCATTGCACATCTACCAATGACAAGCAACCTCTTTTCCTTTGACCGTGCCGAAAAGGAACACCCAAGTCATGAGTAACTCAAAAAGTTCTCTCTATTTAACGTCATGCCACTTTCAACATCTAAATACGCACGGAGCAGTGTTGCCAGAAACTTATTCAGTAAAATAGCAGGAAGAGGGGAAAAATAATATTGACAGATAAAAGGAACCCTTCAGACTGGATGGTAATACTCAATTTCGATGGAGGCACTCAACTCTATACTCTACAATTTAGGGTGAGTTACTTGGGATGTCTTTAGAAACAGGGGATTTTTTAAGTTTCAAAAAACGCCAAGCAGCGCGAGTATCATTCAAATGTGGATGCCCGTCTGTTGGATCTTCTTACGTCCGACTGCGTCTAGTGACACAGTAAAGGCTCATTCACACCAAGGCGTTCGCCGTCGCAATCAAATTAGAAATCAGAGATATTTTCGTCGATCGATTCACACCAAAGCGTTTTCGTACATGCAGGATGACATTCTGCAGGGTTACAGAGCAAAGCAATTTTCTCGCCAATATTGGTGCTTGCTTTGAATACGATGCCAAACATTTCATTTTCTCCCTTGATGTAGACGTATTCGCATGGTAAAAGCTGGCTTCTTGTCGAAAGCATATTGGATAGATAAAAAACTATATATAACCATCTTTCGAAATTGCAAGTTTAAATACATGCTACAAATTTATTTGTTCAATATTTTTTAAATAAAAAGTTGAATAATGTAATTGCATGGTAAATAATACGATTACGAGCAGAAAGCGCTCACATTCTTGTTTATGATTGTTTTTTGAAGCTCCGGGTTTTTAACGAAAAGATATTAGATTAATTTAAATAAACGATCACTCATGACCCGAAAATTCCAAAAGGTTATGAATAAGTATTTCAAATAAAACCAAGAAGTGATTTAGAGACGATCTTTCCAAAATGTAATTACTGTAAGTCGAAAGGGTAAGTAATTTGATACAGAATAAAAAGCGTTTACTAAAGTGATTTGTGTGTGAAATGCTTGTTTTCAGATTAAATTTTCTGTATTACATAATACAATGTTTGATTATAATTTTAGATACATTCAGCTAATGAATATTCATTGATTAAATTTTTATTTACTCGATTATTTGTTTCGCTCATTCTGTGGGTCGTCAAATTACAGTTTAATCGTTAAGTATTCGTAAATACTTGTTTTATCAACACACACAATTCAATATGTTTATATATTCATAAGAATACAAGAATCGAATGATAGATTGACCGGAAGCTCTGATTTTCACTCTGACAATGAATCGAGTTTCTCTGATATTTTTGTTTAATATAAACGAAATTTTTTTAAAAGCGTAGTATTTTATGACTAAGTATTAGCTTTCTCTATGTAAAAATAAAAGAGCAGACTTCCAAAATTAACTAGAAACAATATATATATTGCATACTTGAAAGCTAAATCAGATTATAAATTAAACTCATTTTCAAACAGAAATTAGTACATCCTACCATAATATAATCATATATCTATGCATATAATGTAGAAACTCGACTCAATTCGTTACTAAATTTATGCCGAAAGTAAGTAATATAAAAAAAATTCTTTTTTAAGTCAATTCCTGCTTATAGAAACTGGATGAATAGAAAGTATTTTATTAACGGCTGAAAATTTGGACGATATATATATATAGGGATTGAGTGAACTAAAAGTAGGAATTGAATAAAGAGCATGGTTTGTCTGCATTGTTGTAATAATGGCTAATTTGGCTGAAAAACTAATAATCAATTAATTAAAATTTGAAAAATCTTTATTAACATCAAGTGTCATCCTCTACAAGTTTAAAAATATTATTTGAACTTGATAGGATGAATAGAAAGTATATTATTAACGATTGAAGATTTGAACAAGATAAATAAATCTATAGAGAGAGTTAACTAATAGTAGGAATTGATTAATGAAAAAGAGGGTTTCATTACATATTACTGCTGAATGCATATTTGAGTAAGTGATTCCTTTTTTTTTTTTTAAATTTAAGTTTGAACAAGACAAAAATTTAATTACAAACTGCCTGTGTTATAGTTTTTAATTAAATGGAATAAAAAGCCTAAATCCTACAAGCTATTATTAATTTACAAAGTTTTCTTATAAAAAGAAAGATTAACGGGTCAAAATTCTCGTTCCGTAAAAAAAACCATAGTATCCTATGGTTTTTTTATGGAACGAGAACTCTCTTATGGTTTCCTTTTCTAAAATAACTATATTAAATGCCGAATTAGAAATAAATTCACTTATTTAAATGCGTATAAATGAGCGAAAATGTTTCATTGAAATATTTTTTACCTTAGCAACAATAGAAACCACAATTTCACACAGTTATTTTTTACAGTAAATTATTTTAAATAAAAGGGATGCATTTCTCTATGTTAAAAATCATATTCCAATTATTTACAAGTTACTAAGAGCATTTCTAAATTTATATTAATTTAAATCATTAAGAATACACAGCATGTTTTAATTTTTTTTTTTAAAAAGCGGTCAGACCTTTTGACTAGATTTTCTTGCCGTAATTTTATATACTTTCCAATTTTAAATAAAGTTTATCCACATAGAAAAATATCTAATTATAAAACTGAAATTTTATTTCTAAGCATGCCCCTAAAATTTTAAAACACATTTTACCTTTATGATACACACTTTTAAAAAAAAATGGACATCATACTTAAATTCCTGTTTAATTTAATTATTGAGTTTTTCAACTTTCCTCCCCCAATTTTTCAGACAGTCATAAAAGCCTAATTCTTACTGACTAGTGTGGGAAAGAAATGAGTGAGTAAATCTTATTTTTTCCTGCTTCGTAAACCTGCATTACATACATATGCTTCAAAAATAGTTTATTCTGCTATATTACAGTATTACTTCTAATTTTTATTCTTCCGTGTTCACTTTAATAAATCATGAAGTTGGGGAAAAAATTACTTTTGAATCAAAGATTTTTTTCAATCCTCTAGTGTAGATCAATTATTTTTCATCCAATGTTCTATACAGAGAATTGTACCAATTCTAGTTCATAATGACGTATAAAAACTGTATTGCGCAAAGTGAGTAAAAGAATCTGGTAAAGCATTGAATGTGCGATGTACAATCGCAAAATGTGTAAATGACACAGATAATTTTTATCAAATTGCAACTATAGCATTTTTTTTTTAAAAATAAAAGTACGTTTGATCTCAAATAATTGCATTATACATTCACATGTATATATGTAAACAAACAAACTTTTTAAAGAAGCGTGCAAATAATCAAATATCATCCAACCTATAACGTATATGAAATTGGGACTGTGATATAACACATGAATTTTTACAAATTTGGTAAACTGTAAAAATTACATTATATTTTTTTAACATATATTTTATACAATTAATAACAAATACGAGTACATTTGTTACTTTGATAAATAGTTTTGAAATGAGACAATGTAAAACATAGTTTATAATTAGAATATAATACATTGTTGCACATTGTGATATTGGTTGCTAAATAACACAGAAACATTGGATTCGTAGATATGTGGTGCCTCAATTTCAATAGTATGTGACTGCATTAAATTTGACAAAACACCGTTTTCAATAGTTTGACCGAAAAAACCGAAATTTATTTTGCTTATTTCACACAATTTTCGTATTATTCTGTTCTCTATATTTTAACGGTGGATTATATCTACAAGAAGCTGTATCTTTGGTTGAGATTTATTTTTGTGGTAATTTAGTTAAGAAAGAAAAAATACAGCATTATATGTAACAAAATGTGTTTAAAATGTATTTGATATAACATGACCACGATAAACCTGGTTCGCCATTTAATTAATTATAATTGTAAGGGATAACAGGATGTTGATTCATAATAAAATAATTTCTCATCGGAAAATTGAGCAAATCTTTCTTAATAGCCTGTGTTATGTATAGTCAATGAGACTAGGAATAATCAAAGACCTTCCTTTCTCTCATCTTTCATTGAAATATAGAGGCTGTAAGCAGTGGCGGATTAAGCGGGTGTCGGACTTCAACATTGGTAGGGGCCCCAAGCTTGATGAGTGCAAAGGCCAGCGACAAACCAACCACGCCAGCTTGGAACAAAAAATGGAAAGAAAACAAAGTTACAATGAAACCCCCGCTGGAAATTTATCGGCATGCAAGAGAAATCCTAATGTCGAAAAACTTTTGAAAACATTTTTAACAATACCGATATCGAATACATCAGGTGAATGATCTTTTTTAGCTTTAAAACGTGTTAAAAATAATTTAAAAAGTACTATGGGAGAAAAGACAAATTGAAGAACATGGCCATATTATATACAGAATAAAATGTTTTGGACAAAATAGATATGGTATAAATAATTGATGAATTTGCCAAAGAGAAATCAAACTCTGTATAGCAAAACTGTAAGTTCTTAAGTAAGGTTTTTAATATTTTTTTATACATACAGTTAAGATTTTTCTTTCGCCGGTGAGTTTTATTATATCACTATATTCTATTTTGAGAATTTAAAGTAAATGACTCTTTTCACTATTTTAGTTTTTCGACTCTTATGCCCATGGGCCCCAAACCTTTTACCGCCAGGGGCCTCCAACTACCTTAATCCGCCTCTGGCTATAAGGATTCCCACCTAACAGCTGTGAGTGTGAATGGACATCACCCCGGCAACCTTTGACACCACAAGGAACACCCCCTATTTCGCCCGACATACCGGATGCAACTTGAGCCGTCTGCGATGTTCCCAAACCCTAGAGAGGGCGGGGAGAGAGAACGAAAAGGGATGCCAAAAACTTCTCTCTCGAAAACAACAGAGTTTAGACTGTAATAATCACTAGCGCCTGAATACTGAATACAAATGAGCTGGTTCTATTAGTGAGCAGGTGGAAGGAGAACTGAAGATAGGGAAAGTAGGGATTAGGGAAGATATTTATCCCGCCAAAATCGAATAGCTAGCTGTGTGTGCGCCATATTGTCTGTTGATTTAGAATGGATAGTTTTAGATGGATAGGATTAGAATGGAGCAGATTTTTTTTTGTGAATAATTTTATAAAAAAAAATATGGCAGTTGATTCTGTAAATGCAAATGCTGAAAACACAGAAAAAATATCGTCGATTGATTTTCGCAGTCCTGAGCGAATTATTTGAATCTTTCGGTCCCAGTGGTGTCATGAAGAATTCAGACTTACAAAAAGCAGAAGCTAGCCAATAAATACTAGGTAAGTCAACGAAATAAGCATTCACTTTTTAGTGTCAGTTTCTGTTAATTTGTTATTTAGATTGCATAGCTAAATGATGAAATATACCTTTCTTGCAGAACTCGTTGTAAAACTAAAACTGCATGGAAAAAGGAGTTCTTGAAGAGAAATGCCAATATATCCTATGTAAGTAGACTTTTTAAAAGCATTCAATTTAACACCAGTTCATTTTGAGATGCATTAAATGCTCACTTGGATGTGGGAATCTTTAGCCTGAGATTAAATTTCATATGTGCAGATTCACATTATATGCATGGTTGCCAAATAGGTTTCCCCTTGCCTATGAGTGGATGGTTTTAATGTGGAGGATATTTGCGTAACTAAAGTACTAGTACACCAAAACACTTTTGGATGAATATCTTTTTAAAATATTGATTTTTACTCTTTTTTTTTTTATTCCTGCAATGCGGTGACATACAAAAAAAACTTTCGTTTTAATCTTGGTTTTTTTTAAAAAATATTCTATTTTATTATTGTTGCATAAAAATAGCTCGTAGTTATACAAGATAAAAAGTTTTCGAAAATTGGTTATCGTCAATATTTGTAAAGGTGTAAAACATTACAAAAAAATGTAATGTTTTACAGTGTAAAACATTACAAAAATGTTCCTCATTCAATGGGGCAGTATATGATAAAGCTTTTTAAAGATTGAAATAGAAACTAATTCAAGAAAAGGATGTTTAAAATAGTTTGCACAAGTTTCCATTCATTGTTAGTAAATTTATCAAAAGTTATTGTTTGAGTCTGCCAAAAATTCTGTAGAATTAGCTGAAAGATTCACCACTGTTCCCCAATTTCTACCGAAATCGGTTGATGAGTATTCCTATCAGGTCAGATTACTCAAGACTGTAATGTTGTGCTAAAAGAAGAGTTTTTGTTCGGAAAGTAGAAAGCTTAGATTTTTCTTTGCTAAATCCATGATAAACAAGTCTGAAACTGAAACAATTGGAATAATTTCCAATTTGCAGATGAACAAATTCGACATTTTTGGCTCCATCAAGTATATAATAGTGTGAAGAAGAATAAGCAAGGAACTTAATCCTAAGAATTTTGTGGGAACAGTGAATCGTGGAGGTATTCTCGTGTGTGAGGAGGGATGTATGTCAGCTTCAGTATTAGATAATTTGATATGTATTGATGGTATTAGAAATTGCAAGATCTTAACAACTTGAAATTATCTGCTTAAAATTTAGGTATTGATGACAACTTTATATTTTATCAAGGTAAGAGTCCAAGCACATTGCTTTTAATGTATGCCTCTGTTGGCTACGGTAGCCTGTGGTGTGTCATGAGTAAGAGCCTAGTACACACCACTGAAGTCCGCCATGTAGGGGAGCGAAGCACGTAAAATCTGTCAAAGCTCGGACATCCTCCTGTTGGTGTAGTGTGGAGTTAGGAGAGGGATGTTCCAGCTAAGGTGTTGTCCTCGTCACATGACCATGGTTCAAAATTACAAGGCCCATTGCCAAAAGACCTCGAGTAGCTGAACAGTGGACGTTTATATTCACTCACTGGTGTGTAATTGTCCCCAGGTTTTGAAAAACCCACCTCATTCATCTAATTAAATACTAAAGAGTATATATATTAAGAGAGCTTGAAATTAGATTTAAGAAGACAAACAAAATGTGAACTAATATCAGTAATCTCTAAAGAATTGAGTATATTGATGCAGAATTTACGAAAGGAAATGGTGAATTTTAGGTGAAATTGTCGAATCGGCCACTGGTCCAGCAAATTTTCAAAAAATCGCCAACTTAGCGCGTTTTTACGCCGTGATCTGACTTCTTCCTCACTGATACAAAACCACGAGGGTTACCAGATTTGGAGCAATTATTGATTTAGCGAAAAAACACTTGGCGGGATAAGTGGCCGATTCGACAATTCAACTGGAAAGATGCGCTTTTCATTTTTTAAAAGCTTAAGTTGGGGGGGGGGGTATATGTTTATATTTGCGTTCTTTTATCGTTTTCACTGCTTTCTTTTAATTGTATTTGTTATTAATGCATGTTTTTTTTCCCGGCATAATTATTGTAAGATGAGTGACGTGGATGAAGGAGTCGTCAGGAAAAAATGTTTCTTTACCAGAATTTTCTTCACAGACCGATAGCTAGCTATAAAAAATAAGTATTTTAGTGAAGCCAAATGGAGGAAAGAATTAACTGATATTGCATTTTATTGCTGAAATTTATACTATAAAAGAGTTTCTTTCAGGTAGTAAAATTTTAACACCATGGTAAATCACACCATGATATCGTAACCATTAAAGGGTTCTTATGTGTTTCGTTATAAAAAAGCCCCATCAGTTTGATTTGGGACAAAAATGGTAGGATTTGCTTTGCACAAAATTCATGTGTTGACATTATGTGACAGTGCCTATTTTCAATACTTGCATATTATACCCTTGACCAGTTTTGAAAAATAATAAATTTTGCCAAATGCTGCATTGTTATCGAGCATGCAGAAGACTGCTTTCTACTATTGGTCGCATATTGCAGCATTTGGCAATGTTTTTTCATTTGAGGAAATTGGTCAATAGTAAGAAACATTAGTAACTATTTTTCTTTATATGTTTATCCATATTTATTTTAATTTGTTATCATTATTATTAATGTGAGTCGTACTATATTTCTTGATGTTAAGTACTTTTCTTTTTATTGATGTTAGACAATTTTTGGTGTGTCAGTGCTGAAGGTACCATAAAATCTGGCATATAACGTGGACCAATACTTTAAAGCTGCAATTTTTTTATTTTTAGGCCTGCTAGTTTGATATCACGGGGCATCGCGCCAAGTTGCTGCTTATGTTTGCCAAGATGGGCGATAACATTACAATATGGTTACCTTGATATTTTATCGTCTGGCGATGTGGTTGCCATGGAGATAACGTATATTAGAAATAATTTTATTGGTTCTGTTCCCGCGGTAATCCTATTAATTTCAGACGATTTTATTTCTATTTCTTTTACAATTTAACCATTTTCATGCAATCCGGATTCACACTATATTTTAGTCTTCTGTTTTATTTAATGCTATTTTCGAATATGGATATTTCTAATATCATTGGTGAGAACTAGGATATTTTTTTTTTAAAGAATGAGTGTTATATTATTAATTATTCCTATGAATCGTTTACTTTCAATTTATTTTACTTAATTTTTTTTTCTTCCTTCCGTTTCTTGTTTGATGAAATTCGTTGAAGAAATTTGCAGTTTTTGGTACATAGCA